>JAREIS010000650.1:0-90892 GCA_030060385.1 Muscicapa striata striata
GCACACCTGGGCACAGAGGATGAGGGAGAGCGGGAAGGTGCAGGAGGTGATTGCGGCGTCCCTGGGCAGCAAAGCCAGCCAGGTGAGCACACCTGGGCACACCTGGGACACACCTGGGACACACCTGGGACACACCTGGGGCACAACTGGGGATACCTGGGACACACCTGGGCACACCTGGGACATGCCTGGGTACACCTGGGACACACTTGGGCACACCTGGGCACACCTGGGGCACACCTGGGCACACCTGGGGATACCTGGGGCACACCTGGGCACACCTGGATACACCTGGGATACACCTGGGGATACCTGGGATACACCTGGGGGCATCTGGGATACACCTGGGCACAGGTGAGACACACCTGGGGATAGCTGGGCACACCTGGGGCACACCTGGGTACACCTGGGGATACCTGGGACACACCTGGGTACACCTGGGACACACCTGGGGATACCTGGGACACACCTGGGACACACCTGGGTACACCTGGGACACACCTGGGTACACCTGGGACACACTTGGGCACACCTGGGGCACACCTGGGCACACCTGGGGATACCTGGGCACACCTGGGCACACCTGGTGTGGTTTTGGGTGTTTTTGGGGCGGTTTTTGGGTATTTTTGAAATATTTTTCGGTGATTTTGGGATGGGTTTTTGGGGTGGTTTTGGGATATTTTTGGGGGATTTTTTGGGAATTTTTGGGATTTTTTTGGGGATATTTTTGGGATATTTTTGGGGTATTTTTGGGGTATTTTTGGGGATTTTTTGGGATATTTTTGGGGATTTTTTGGGACATTTTTGGGGATTTTTTGGATATTTTTGGGGTATTTTTGGGGATATTTTTGGGGATGTTTTTAGGATATTTTTGGGATATTTTTGGGATATTTTTTGGGGTATTTTTGAGATCTTTTGGGATATTTTTGGGGTATTTTTGGGTATATTTTTGAGATACTTTTTGGGATATTTTTGAGATACTTTTTGGGATATTTTTGGGATATTTTTGGTTATTATGGGATGTTTCTGTGATTGTTTTTGAACCCTTTCAGAGACCCTGCGCACTGCCCTGGCGCGGGCGCCGACAGGCCGTGCTGGCTGAGGTGGGGGAGGGGTGGCCCCGGGCCCATGAGGTGGCCACGGCGCTGGCGGCGCTGGTGAAGCGGCTGCAGCCCCAGCTGGTGCTGCTGGGCAAGCAGGTGAGCCTGGGGGGCAACCTGGGGGGGCCTATGGGATCCTATGGGATCCTATGGAATCCTATGGTGGAGACTTGACCTGAGATCCCTAGACCCTTGGCCCAAACTTGAGCATACTGGACCCTGGGAACCTTCTGAACACTCTGGAACCATAGATCCATAGATCCCTATAGATCCCATGATCCCTGTACCCCTCAGGCCATCGATGATGACTGCAACCAGACCGGCAGCTCCTGGCCGCCATGTTGACTGGCGCAGGTAGGCGCACGCGGGGCAGGATGGGATACATCCCCATGGAGGCAGAGGGTGGGTATATCCCAGCGTGCACCGCGGCGGGGGATAATGGGATATATTCACCTTTTCCGGTGCGGGGGATGATGGGATATATTCACCAGTTCCGGTGCTGTGCACTGTGGGATATACTCACCCCTTGACCGCGGTGCCTTGTGGGATATATTCACCTTTTCCGGTGCGGGGGATGATGGGATATATTCACCGTTTCCGGTGCCGGGGATTGTGGGATATACTCACCCTTTAACCGCGGTGCATTGTGGGGTATATTCACCTTTTCCGGTGCGGGGGGTGACGGGATATATTCACCGCTTCCGGTGCTGGGCATTGTGGGATATACTCACCCTTTAGCCGCAGTGCCTTGTGGGATATATTCACCTTTTCCGGTGCGGGGGGTGATGGGATATATTCACCGCTTCCGGTGCTGGGCATTGTGGGATATACTCACCCCTTAACTGCGGTGCCTTGTGGGATATATTCACCTTTTCCGGTGCGGGGGATGATGGGATATATTCACCGCTTCCGGTGCCGGGGATTGTGGGATATACTCACCCCTTTAGCCGCGGTGCCTTGTGGGATATATTCACCTTTTCCGGTGCGGGGGGTGATGGGATATATTCACCGCTTCCGGTGCTGGGCATTGTGGGATATACTCACCCTTTAGCCGCGGTGCCTTGTGGGATGTATTCACCTTTTCCGGTGCGGGGAGTGATGGGATATATTCACCGCTTCCGGTGCTGGGAATTGTGGGATATACTCACCCCTTAACCGCGGTGCCTTGTGGGATATATTCACCTTTTCCGGTGCGGGGGGTGATGGGATACATTCACCGCTTCCGGTGCTGGGTATTGTGGGATATACTCACTTCTTAACCGCGGTGCCTTGTGGGATATATTCACCTCTTCCGGTGCGGGGGGTGACGGGATATATTCCCCCTAAGGGATGGGAATTTGCCTTGTGGGATATATTCACCTCTTCCGGTGCGGGGGATGACGGGATATATTCCCCCTAAGGGATGGGAATTTCTGGGAGCCGGAGGCGCCCAGTTGCTACTGGGAGGCTCCCAGTCCGTACTGGTCCGCAGGGGACGTTCGCCTCGCGGGTGGAGCTGGAGGACGGGGCCGTGCGCGTCCAGCGGGAGGTGGACGGAGGCCTGGAGACGCTGCGGCTGCGGCTGCCGGCCGTGCTGACCGCGGACCTGCGGCTCAACGAGCCCCGCTACGCCACGCTGCCCAACATCATGGTGGGTGGGGGCACCCCCGAGTCCCTGGGGGGGTCCCCAAAATTCCCGCAATATTCCCCAAAATATCAGGGATCTTGCCCCAAAAATCCTGGGTGGGTCCCCATAAGATTCCCAGGTGGGTAGACCTGTTGTCCCGAGAAAATCCCCAAAATCCCAAGAAAATCCCCAAAAAAATCCCCAAAACTTCTTCAAAAATCCCCCCCAAAATTTAAAAAACCCCCCAAAAAATCCACAAAAATTTCCCCAAAAAATCTCAAAAATTCCTAAAAATATCCCCAAAAAATCCTTAAAATTCCTCAAAAAATCCCCTAAAAATCCCAAAAAATCCCCAAAAAATTCCCCAAAAATTCCCCAAAAATCCCTCCAAAATCCAAAGAAAATCTCAAAAATTCCTAAAAATATCCCAAAAATATCCCAAAAAAATCCTTAAAATTCCTCAAAAATCCCTAAAAATCCAAAAAAATCCCCAAAAAATCCCAAAAATTATCCAAAATTCCCCAAAATCCCCCTAAAATCCAAAGAAAATCCCAAACAAATCCCCCAAAAATTCCACAAAAATTCCCAAAAAATCCCCCCAAAAATTCTAAAAAAATCCCAAAAAATCCCCCAAAAAATCCCCAAAAAATCCAAAATAACCCCAAAAAATCCCCAAAAAATCCAAAATAACCTCAAAAAAATCCCCCAAAAAATCTTAAAAAATCCCAAAAAATCCCCCAAAAAATCCCCAAAAAATCCAAAATAACCCCAAAAAATCCCCCAAAAATCCCGAAAAAATCCTCAAAAAAATCCTAAAAAATCCCCAAAAAATCCAAAATAACTCCCAAAAAAATCCCAAAAAAATCCCCCTAAAAATCCTAAAAATCCCAAAAATTCCCAAAAACTGTTGCACCTCCCCAGAAAGCCAAGAAGAAGCCCCTGGAGGTGATTCCAGCGGCCGATTTGGGGGTCTCGGGGGGCCCCCCCCGCCTGAAGCTGCTGCAGTTCCAGGAGCCGCCGCCCCGGCAGGGCGGGGAGAAGGTGGAGACTGTGGAGGCCCTGCTGGAGAAACTGAGGCACAGCGGCCGCATCTGAGCCTCCCAGTTGGTCCCAGTTGGTCCCAGTTCATCCCAGTGAGCCTCTCGGTGCTGTACCAGTAAGCACCAGTGAGAACCGGTTGGTCCCAGTTTGGTGCTGCTGGGTTTTGTCAATGGTTTTTGGCCATTTCCCTTCACTGGTGCCTTTTGGCCTGGACCAGTTTGTCCCAGTTTGTCCCAGTTTGCCCCAGTTTGTCCCAGTTCATCCCAGTGCCCTCCCTATTCATCCCAGTCCATCCCAGTCCATCCCAGTGCCTTCCAGTCTGGCCCAGGCCTCCCCAGTGCCTTCCCCCCCTCACCCCAATAAAGGCGTGGCCAGTCGATGACGTCATCACGTTTCTCTGGAGGTGTGGTCTAAAGGGGCGGGGTCAGGGGGGGGGTGGGGCCAAAGCCTGGCCCAGTTTTACTGGTTTTTACTGGGTTTTGGCGGTTTGTTTGCTGCGGGTGTGTCCCAGTATAAACCAGTTCAGCACCGGACGGCTTCCAGTTTGTCCCAGTATGACCTAGTGGCTCCCAGTTCGGGTCCTGCTGGGTCCCAGTTTGTCCCAGTATGACCCAGTCCGTCCCCAGGGCATTCCGGCCCCTCCCGGTGTGATGCAGCGGCGCCCAGTTCGTCCCAGTCCGCTCCCAATTTCTCCCAGTTTCTCCCAGTTCCTCCCGGCCTCCGACGCGGCGGCTCCGCGTTGCCTAGCAACGTCTCGCCCCGCCCCTCCGAGCTGTCAATCAACCGTCTCGCCCAATCAGAGCGCGAGGCCGCGAGCCGTCCGCAGGGGCGGGGGTTGAACTGATTGACAGCGCGCTGGACCAATGGGAAGAGGAGGAGGGCGGGGGCTGCGGTAGCGCTGACCAATCAGCGCTGCGGAGGCCCTGCAAGAGCGGAGCGGGCGGCCCCGTGCGGCCCCTCAGAGCCGGGGCGGCGGCGGCGGCGAAGATGGCGGCGGCGGACGGCGACGATTCGCTTTACCCGATCGCAGTGCTCATCGACGAGCTCCGCAACGAGGACGTGCAGGTAGCGCTGTCGGAGTCTCGTCGCGATATCCCCGGGCCTTTCCGCGGCCTCGGGGCCTTTCCGTGGCCTCGGGGCCCGGCCGCCATCGCCGGCTCGGCTCGCCGCGGCCCCGCTGCTACTGGCCGCCATGAGACGGCCGCGCTGATTGGCTGAGGCGGCCTGCTCCCCTCACGCGCGGGCAAATGGGCGGCGGCGTTGCATGTGTGGGGTGGTTTTATTCCTTTTGGTGATTGCGATGAAAGGCGAGCTCTGATTGGCTGTGGGTTTTGTTAGGCGCGTTCTGATTGGTCCGCAGCGCTCTGAGGGGAAAATCCACCCCGCGCGCCGCAGCGCCCCCTAGCGGAGGGGCAGCGCGGCCTTCACCACGCCCCGCTCTTCGCTACAGCCAGTGGCAGCGCGAGGCCGAGGCAGCGCCGCTCCCCATTGGCTGCCGCCGCAGTGGGCGGGGCTTGGAGCAGCCAATCAGAGCGCTCCTCTCTGCCGCGGCGCCGCTGCGGAGCCGTGAGGCGCCGCCTCTGATTGGCTGCCTCGCGTTGGGGGCGGGGTTTGCTCTGTGAGGGGTGTAATTTTCGAGTTTTCCCCAAAATTTTTTCTCTCTTTTTTTTTCTCAAAATTTTCCGGATTTTTTTTTCCATCCCAGCTGCGCCTCAACAGCATCAAGAAGCTCTCGACCATCGCGCTGGCGCTGGGCGTGGAGCGAACCCGCAGCGAGCTCCTCCCTTTCCTCACCGGTACTTTGGGGGGATCCCAAAATTCGGGGGAGACTCCCAAAATCTGGGTGGGAAGGCCATGGCAGAATTCTTCTGCCACCCCCAAAAATTGAGTTAAATCTCCCTGTGGGGCTGTTTGGGTGGGGAATGGGCAGGGTTTGGGGTGGTGGGCGGGGCCTGGGGGTGACTGACAGGTGTCAGAGGGATCAGGTGATTGACAGGTGTGTTACCTGTGCTGTCTCAGACACCATTTACGATGAGGACGAGGTGCTGCTGGCTCTGGCCGAGCAGCTCGGCACCTTCACCGCCCTCGTGGGAGGACCCGAGTTCGTGCACTGCCTGCTGGTAAGAGCCCGGAAAACGCCCCAAAAATGCACCTGGGGGATCCAAAAACGCACCTGGGGGACCCAAAAATGCACCTGGGGACCCAAAAACTCACCTGGGGGACCCAAAAACTCACCTGGGAAAGGCTAAATTGCCCTTGGGATCTCTGGATTCCCATCCTGTGTTCATCTGTCTATTCTGTGTCCATTTGTCCATTTAATGTCCCTCTGTCCACCCCATGTCCTTTTGTCCACTCTGTGTCCATCTGTCCATCCCATGTCCACCTGCCCATCCCGTGTCTCTCTGTTCACCCTGTGTCCATCTGTCCATTCCATGTCTATCTGTCCACCCTGTGTCCCTTTGTCCATCCCATGTCCATTTGTCCATCCGATGACCATTTGTCCATCCAATGTCCATCTGACCATCCTGTGTCCATCTGTCTATCCCATGTCCACCTGCCCATCCCACGTTCCTCTGTCCACCCTGTGTCCATCTGCCCACCCCATGTCCATTTGTCCATCCTCTGTCCATCTGTCCATGTCATGTCCATCTCATGTTCATCTGCCCACCCCATGTCCATCTGTCTACCCCATGTCCACCTGCCCACCCCGTGTCCATCTGTCCACCACGTGTCCATCTGTCCACCCTGTGTCCCTTTGTCCATCCCACGTCCATTTGTCCATCCCACGTCCACCTGCCCACCCCGTGTCCATCTGTCCACCATGTGTCCATCTGTCCACCCTGTGTCCCTTTGTCCATCCCACGTCCATTTGTCCATCCCACGTCCATCTGACCACCCCGTGTCCATCTGTCCATCCCACGTCCCACACCTCACATCCATTTGGTCACCCCATGTCCACCTGCCCACCCCACGTCCATCTGTCCATCAGACGCCTCTCTGACCGCTCCGTGTCCACTTGTCCATCTGTCCAGCCGCCCCTGGAGAGCCTGGCCACGGTGGAGGAGACGGTGGTGCGGGACAAGGCCGTGGAGTCGCTGCGGGCCGTGTCCCACGAGCACTCGCCGCCGGACCTCGAGGGTCACTTCGTGCCACTGGTCAAGCGCCTGGCGGGCGGCGACTGGTTCACGTCGCGCACCTCGGCCTGCGGCCTCTTCAGCGTCTGCTACCCGCGAGTGTCCAGCCCGGTCAAGGCCGAGCTGCGCCAGTGAGTGACCACTGGGATGGGTCATTGAGATGGGGGTGGGGTCAGTGAGTGACCACAGGGAGTCAGTGAATGACCACAGGGGGTCAGGGAGTGACCACAGTGGGCGCTGCGGCCTCTTCAGCGTCTGCTACCCGCGAGTGTCCAGCCCGGTCAAGGCCGAGCTGCGCCAGTGAGTGACCACTGGGATGGGAGGGGGTCAGTGAGTGACCACAGGGGGTCAGTGAGTGACCACAGGGAGTCCGTGAGTGACCACAGGGGGGGGGTCAGGGGGTCAGTGAGTGACCACAGTGGGTCAGTGAGTGACCACAGGGGGCGCTGTGGCCTCTTCAGCGTCTGCTACCCGCGAGTGTCCAGCCCGGTCAAGGCCGAGCTGCGCCAGTGAGTGACCACTGGGATGGGTCAGTGAGTGATGGGGGGGTCAGTGAGTGACCACAGGGGTCAGTGAGTGACCACAGGGGGCGCTGTGGCCTCTTCAGCGTCTGCTACCCGCGAGTGTCCAGCCCGGTCAAGGCCGAGCTGCGCCAGTGAGTGACCACTGGGATGGGGGGGGTCAGTGAGTGACCACAGGGGGTCAGGGAGTGACCACAGGGAGTCCGTGAGTGACCACAGGGGGTCCAGTGAGTGACCACTGGGGGTCAGTGAGTGACCACAGTGGGCGCTGCAGCCTCTTCAGCGTCTGCTACCCGCGAGTGTCCAGCCCGGTCAAGGCCGAGCTGCGCCAGTGAGTGACCACTGGGATGGGGGGGGTCAGTGAGTGACCACAGGGGGTCAGTGAGTGACCACAGGGAGTCAGTGAGTGACCACAGGGGGCGCTGTGGCCTCTTCAGCGTCTGCTACCCGCGAGTGTCCAGCCCGGTCAAGGCCGAGCTGCGCCAGTGAGTGACCACTGGGATGGGAGGGGGTCAGTGAGTGACCACAGGGGGTCAGTGAGTGACCACAGGGAGTCAGGGAGTGACCACAGGGAGTCAGTGAGTGACCACAGGGGGTCAGTGAGTGACCACAGGGGGTCAGTGAGTGACCACAGGGAGTCCGTGAGTGACCACAGGGGGTCAGTGAGCGACCACGGGGTCAGTGGGGTGACTACAGGGTCATTGGATCATCCCAGATGACCCCAGGCCATGCTCAGGTGACCCTTAGGTGTGCACAGATGGGTGTGGGCAGTATCCAGGTGTGCCCAGGTGGGTGTGGGCAGTACCCAGGTGACCCCAGGTGACCCCAGGCCATGCTCAGGTGACTCTGGGCAATGCTCAGGTGACCGTGGGCATTACCCAGGTGACCGTGGGCATTACCCAGGTGAGCCCAGGTGCCCCCTGCCCGCAGGTACTTCCGGAACCTGTGCTCGGACGACACGCCCATGGTGCGGCGCGCGGCCGCCTCCAAGCTGGGCGAGTTCGCCAAGGTGCTGGAGCTGGAGCACGTCAAGAGCGAGATCATCCCCATGTTCTCCAACCTGGCCTCCGACGAGCAGGTACGGCGCACCTGGGCACACCTGGGCACACCTGGGCACACGTGGGTGCACCTGGGGGCGTTTGGAGGGAGCTGGGGGGCACCTGAGGGCACCTGGAGAGCATTTGGAGGGCACCTGAGGGCATTTGGCAGGAGCTGGGGGGCACCTGGGCGCACCTGGGCACACCTGGGTGCACCTGGGCGCACCTGGGGGGCGTTTGGAGGGAGCTGGGGGGCACCTGAGGGCACCTGGAGAGCATTTGGGGGGCACCTGAGGGCATTTGGCAGGAGCTGGGGGGCACCTGGGCGCACCTGGGCACACCTGGGCGCACCTGGGGGGCGTTTGGGGGCACCTGGGGGATGTTTGGGGGGCACCTGAGGGCATTTGGGGGTGTTTGGGGGGAGCTGGGGGGCATTGGGGGGCACCTGGGTACACCTGGGCATACCTGAGGGGTACCTGAGGATACCTGGGGGTTTGGGGGCACCTGGGGGGCATTTGGGGCAGCTGGGGGTGCCCGAGGGGCACCTGAGGGTTCCCTGGGTGTATCTTGGAGCACCTGGGCACACCTGAGCTCACCTGTGCCCTGTACCTGCAGGACTCGGTGCGGCTGCTGGCAGTGGAGGCGTGCACATGGGAGGGGTGGGGTTACTGTGGCTCACCTGTAACTCACCTGGGGGTTGCTGTAACTCACCTGGGGGTTACTGTGGCTCACCTGGGGGTTACTATAACTCACCTGGGGGTTACTATAACTCACCTGGGGGTTACTGTAACTCACCTGGGGGTTACTGTGGCTCACCTGGGGGTTACTGTAGCTCATCTGGGGGTTACTGTAACTCACCTGGGGGTTACTGTGGCTTACCTGGGGGTTACGGTGGCTCACCTGGGGGTTACTGTAACTCACCTGGGGGTTACTGTGGCTCACCTGGGGGTTACCTGTGTCACACCTATGCCCACCTGCAGGACTCGGTGCGGCTGCTGGCGGTGGAGCCGTGCACATGGGAGGGGTGGGGTTACTGGGGGTTACCTGTGGCTCACCTGTGACACACCTGAGGCTCACCTGAGCTCACCTGTCCCCACCTGCAGGACTCGGTGCGGCTGCTGGCGGTGGAGGCGTGCACATGGGAGGGGTGGGGTTACTGGGGGTTACCTGTGGCTCACCTGTGACACACCTGAGGCTCACCTGTGCACACCTGTGCTCACCTGCAGGACTCGGTGCGGCTGCTGGCGGTGGAGGCGTGCGTGAGCATCGCGCAGCTGCTGCCGCAGGAGGAGCTGGAGGGGCTGGTGATGCCCACGCTGCGCCAGGCGGCCGAGGACAAGTCCTGGAGGGTCAGATACATGGTGGCTGATAAATTCACTGAGGTGAGGGCGCACCTGGGGGCACCTGGGCACACCTGGGGGCAACTGGGATACACCTGGGATACACCTGGGGGCACCTGGGGGCACCTAGGGGCAACTGGGGGCACCTGGGCACACCTGGGGGCAACTGGGATACACCTGGGGGCAACTGGGGACACCTGGGCACAGCTGGGATACACATGGGATACACCTGGGTACACCTGGGCACACCTTGGGGCAACTGGGGACACCTGGGATACACCTGGGCACAGCTGGGATACACCTGGGCACACCTTGGACACACCTGGAGGTACTTGGTGCACACTTGGACACACCTGGGGCACACCTGAGCACACCTGGGACACACTTGGACACATCTGGGATTCACCTGAGCACACCTGGGACACACTTGGACACACCTGGGGCAAACCTGAGCTCAGCTGGGACACATTTGGACACACTTGGGGGTACCTGGGGCACACCTGGGGGTACCTGGGTCATACCTGGGTACACCTGGGCACACCTGGGGCACACCTGGGGGTACCTGGGTCATACCTGGGTACACCTGGGCACACCTGGGGCACACCTGGGAGTACCTGGGCACACCTGGGGGTATCTGGGTCATACCTGGGTACACCTGGGACACACCTGGGGCACACCTGTGCACACCTGTGCCCCGCCCCCGCAGCTGCAGCGCGCCGTGGGCCCCGAGATCACCAAGACCGACCTGGTGGGGGCGTTCCAGAGCCTGATGAAGGACTGCGAGGCCGAGGTGCGCGCGGCCGCCTCCCACAAGGTCAAAGGTCAGCACGGGGGGGGCTGGGCTACCAAACTGGGATTGGGGCTGGCAAACTGGGATTGGGGCTACCAAACTGGGAGTGGGGCTACCGAACTGGGAATGGGGCTGGCAAACTGGGAATGGGGCTGGCAAACTGGGAATGGGGCTACTGAACTGGGAATGGGGCTACCAGACTGGGATTGGGGCTACCAAACTGGGAGTGGGGCTACTGGGTTGGGAATGGGGCTACCAGGCTGGGAATGGGGCTGGGGCTACCAAACTGGGGCTGGCAAACGAGGATTGGGGCTACCGCACTGGGAATGGGGCTACTGGACTGGGAGCAGGGCTACCAAACTGGGAATGGGGCTACCAGATTGGGTCTGGGGCTAGCAGCATGAGGCTGGGGCTGGCAAACTGGGATTGGGGCTGGGGCTGGCAAACTGGGACTGGGGCTGGCAAACTGGGGCTGTGGCTAGCAGTGTGTGTGTGTGTGTGTGCTGCAGAGTTCTGTGAGAATCTCTCCCCCGACTGCCGCGAGGCCGTGATCATGGGCCAGATCCTGCCCTGCATCAAGGTGAGTGCACCTGGGCGCACCTGGGGGCACCTGGGCACACCTGGGGGCACACCTGGGGGCACCTGGGATACACCTGGGCACACCTGGGCACACCTGTGACCTCAGAGCCACCCTGAGCCTCCTCTCTGAGGCCAGGTGTGCTCACCTGTGCCCATCTGTGATCTCTGAGCCTCCCCCCCGAGGCCAGGTGTGCTCACCTGTGCTCACCTGTGCCCACCTGTGCCACCTGCAGGAGCTGGTGTCGGACGCCAACCAGCACGTGAAGTCGGCGCTGGCCTCGGTGATCATGGGGCTGTCCCCGATCCTGGGCAAGGACAACACGGTGGAGCACCTGCTGCCACTGTTCCTGGCACAGCTCAAGGACGAGGTGAGACACCTGGGCACACCTGGGCACACCTGGGCACACCTGGGATACACCTGGGGGCAGGTACAGCACACCTGGGCACACCTGGGTACAGTTACAGTGCACATGGCAGCACCTGCTGCCGCTGTTCCTGGCGCAGCTCAAGGATGAGGTGAACACACCTGGGGGCAGGTACAGCACACCTGAGCACACCTGGGGAGCCACCACCCACTGGCACTTCCTCCCAGTCCCTCCCAGTCCCTCCCAGTTCCTCCCAGTCCCTCCCAGTTCCTCCCAGTCCTTCCCAGTTTCTCTCCATAAACCCCCAGTGTCTCTTCATCTCCCTTCTGGTGGCTGTTTTGAGAACTGCAGCGCCTTCCCAGTCCCTCCCAGTCCCTCCCAGTCCCTCCCAGTCCCTCCCAGTGCCCCCAAACTGGGCTCCAGTCCCTCCCAGTCCCTCCCAATCTCTCCCAGTCCATCCCAGTAAGTCCCAGTACCCCCCAATCCCCTCCCAGTTCCTCTCAGTAAATCCCCAGTGTCTCTCCGTCTCCCCCGGGTGGCGACTTTGAGAACTGCAGCGCCCTCCCAGTCCCTCCCAGTGCCCCCAAACTGGGCTCTGGCCCTTTCCCAGTTTATCCCAGTCCCTCCCAGTCCATCCCAGTAACTCCCAGTGCCCATCAGTGCCCCGAGGTGCGGCTGAACATCATCTCCAACCTGGACTGTGTGAACGAGGTGATCGGCATCCGGCAGCTGTCGCAGTCGCTGCTCCCGGCCATCGTGGAACTGGCCGAGGACGCCAAGTGGCGAGTCAGGCTGGCCATCATCGAGTACATGCCGCTGCTGGCCGGCCAGCTGGTGAGACTGGGAGGCACTGGGATATACTGGGAGGGACTGGGAGAGAGCTGGAACCGTGTATGGGACAGCGGGATGGAGTTACAGCTTTGTATGAGGGCACTGGGATGGACTGGGGGGACACTGAGAGGGGACTGTGGTGGACTGAGAGGCACTGGGAGGGGACTGGGAAGGACTGGGATGGGACTGGGATGGACTGGGACACAATTGGGATATATTGGGATATACTGGGATGGACTGGGATATACTGGGAGGCACTGGGAGGGAGTTGGAGTTGGATGTAGGGCACTGGGATGGAGTTACGGCTTTGTATGGGGGCACTGGGATATACTGGGAGGGGGTTCTGGTGGGTCCAGCTGGCCATCCTCCAGTACATGCCGCTGCTGGCCGGCCAGCTGGTGAGACTGGGAGGCACTGGGATATACTGGGAGGCACTGGGAGGGGGTTGGAGTTGGATGTAGGGCACTGGGATGGAGTTACGGCTTTGTATGGGGGCACTGGGATATACTGGGAGGGGGTTCTGGTGGGTCCAGCTGGCCATCATCGAGTACATGCCGCTGCTGGCCGGCCAGCTGGTGAGACTGGGAGGCACCGGGATATACTGGGAGGCACTGGGAGGGACTGGGAGAGAGCTGGAACCATGTATGGGGCAGCGGGATGGAGTTACGGCTTTGTATGGGGGCACTGGGATGGATTGGGAGGACACTGAGACGGGATTGTGGTGGACTGGGAGGCACTGGGAGGGGACTGGGAGGGGACTGGGAGGCAGTGGGATGGACTGGAATATACTGGGATATACTGGGAGGGACTGGGAGAGGGTTGGAGCCCAGTATGGGGCACTGGGAGCAAATTACGGGCTTGTGTGGGGGTACTGGGATGGACTGGGATGGACTGGAGGGGGACTGGGGTAGACTGGGAGGCACTGGGAGTCACTGGGATGGACTGGGAGTTACTGGGATGGACTGGGAGTTACTGGGAGTCACTGGGATGTTGTTAGAGGCTTTTATTGGGGAACTGGGATGAACTGGGAGGGACTGGGACAAACTGGGAGGGACTGGGACGGGTTTGTTCATACTGGTCCGTACTGGTTTAGATTGGTTTGTACTGGTTTAAATGGGTTTGTACTGGTTCGTACTGGTTTATACTGATCCGTATTTGTTTATGTTGGTCTGTACTGGTCCGTACTGGTTTATACTGGTCCTTACTGGTGTCTCTCCCCCCCCAGGGCGTGGAGTTCTTCGATGAGAAGCTGAACTCGCTCTGCATGGCCTGGCTGGTGGATCACGGTACTGGGAGCTACTGGGAGCTACTGGAAGGGTTACTGGGAGCTACTGGGAGCTACTGGGAGGGTTACTGGGAGGGTTACTGGGAGAAACTGGGTGCCTGAGGTGGGCAGTACTGACCCATGCTGGTTTATACTGGTCCATACTAGTTTATACCAATCCTTACTGGTTTATGCCAGTTTATATTGGTCTATACTGGTTTATACTGATTCATATTGGTTTATACTGGTTCATACTGGTCCATACCAGTTTGTATTGGTCCATACTGGCCCATACTGGTCTGTACTGGTCATACTGGTCTATACCAGTCCATGCTGGTTTTTACCGGCCGATACTGGCCCATACTGTTTCATACTGGTTTATACTGGCTTGTACTGGTTTATACTGGTTTGTACTGGTTTATACTGGTCCATACTGGTTTATACTGGTCCATATTGGTTTATACTGATTTGTATTGGTTTATGCTGTTTCATACTGGTTTCTAGTGGTTTATACTGGTTTATACTGGTCCATGCTGGTTTATATTGGTCTATACTGGTACATACTGGTTTATACTGGTTCACACTGATTTATACTGGTTCATACTGATTTATACTGGTTTGTACTGGTTTATACTGGTACATACTGGTTCATACTGGTTTATACTGGTTTATACTGTTCTATACTGGTTTATACTGGCTTATACTGGTTCATACTGGTTTATACCGGTTTATACTGTTCCATACCGGTTCATACTGGTTCATACTGGTTTAAACTGGTTTATACTGGTTAATACTGGTTTATACGGGTTTATACTGTTCCATACCGGTTCATACTGGTTCATACTGGTTTATACCGGTTTATACTGTTCCATACTGGTTCATACTGGTCCGTACTGGTCTCTCCCGCAGTGTACGCCATCCGCGAGGCCGCCACCAGTAACCTGCGCAAGCTGGTGGAGCGCTTCGGGCACACCTGGGCACAGGGCACCATCGTGCCCAAGGTGCTGGCCATGGCCGCCGACCCCAACTACCTGCACCGCATGACCACGCTCTTCTGCATCAACGTGGGTACCTGGGCGCACCTGGGCACGCACCTGGGCACACCTGGGGGAGATGGAAACACACCTGGGCACACCTGGGTACACCTGGGGGGGGTAGAAACACACCTGGGTACATGTGGGTACACACCTGGGCACACCTGGGCACACACCTGGGCACACCTGGGTACACCTGGGTACACACCTGGGGGCACCTGGGTACACCTGGGCACACCTGGGGGGGATAGAAACACACCTGGGCACACCTGGGCACACCTGGGTACACCTGGGGGGGGGTAGAAACACACCTGGGTACCTGTGGGTACACACCTGGGCACACCTGGACCTGGGCACACCTGGGGGGGATAGAAACACACCTGGGCACACCTGGGTACACACCTGGGCACACCTGGGGGGGATAGAAACACACCTGGGTACACCTGGGGGGGATAGAAACACACCTGGGCACACCTGGGGATAGGAAACACACTCTGGGGAACACCTGGGGGAAGAAACACACCTGGGGCACCTGGGATACCTGGAAGACAACGACACCTGGGCACACCTGGGGGGGATAGAAACACACCTGGGCACATGTGGGTACACACCTGGGGACACCTGGGGGGGATAGAAACACACCTGGGCACACCTGTCCCATGTTACCTGTCCCATGTTACCTGTCTGTGTCTCACCTGCGCAGGTGCTGTCAGAGGTGTGTGGCCAGGAGGTCACCACCCAGCAGATGCTCCCCGTGTGTCACACCTGTCCCTGTCACACCTGTCCCTGTCACACCTGTCCCTGTCACCTGTCTGTCTCTCACCTGTCTCTCACCTGTCTCACCTGTGTCTCACCTGCGCAGGTGCTGTCAGAGGTGTGTGGCCAGGAGGTGACCACCCAGCAGATGCTCCCGTGTCCACCTGCCCTGTCTCACCTGTCCTGTCCACCTGTCCCTGTCCACCTGTCTCACCTGCTCACCTGGTCTCACCTGCAGGTGCTGTCGAGGGTGTGGCCGAGGGTGACCACCCAGCAGATCTCCTGTGTCAACCTGTCCTGTCTCACTGCCTGTCAACTGTCATGTACTGTCTGTCTTACTGCTCACCTTCTGTCTCTCACCTGTCTCACCTGTCTCTCACCTGTGTCTCACCTGCGCAGGTGCTGTCAGAGGTGTGTGGCCAGGAGGTCCCACCCAGCGTCTCCGTGTGTCACACCTGTCCTTGTACACCTGTCCTGTCAACCTGTCCATGTTACCTGTCTGTCTCTCACCTGTTCACCTGGTCTCACTGGCAGGTGCTGTCAGGGTGTGTGGGCCCATCCTGGACAGCGGGTACCCAACTGGGATATACTGGGTTATACTGGGTTATACTGGGATGGGTACTGGGGGGTACTGGGCCCATCCTGGACAGCGGGTACCGAACTGGGTTATACTGGGTTATACTGGGATGGGTACTGGGCCCATCCTGGACAGCGGGTACCGAACTGGGATATACTGGGTTATACTGGTTTATACTGGGATGGGTACTGGGCCCATCCTGGACAGCGGGTACCGAACTGGGTTATACTGGGTTATACTGGTTTATACTGGGATGGGTACTGGGCCCATCCTGGACAGCAGGTACCGAACTGGGTTATACTGGGCTATACTGGTTTATACTGGGATGGGTACGGGGGGGTACTGGGCCCATCCTGGACAGTGGGTACCGAACTGGGTTATACTGGGTTATACTGGGATGGGTACTGGGCCCATCCTGGACAGCGGGTACTGAACTGGGATATACTGGGCTATACTGGTTTATACTGGGATGGGTACGGGGGGGTACTGGGTCTATGCTGGACAGCAGGTACTGGGCATACCGGGATATACTGGGAGGGACTGAGTTATACTGGGATGGACTGTCACACCTGTGTCACATCTGTTCTTGTCACACCTGGGGCTGTCACATTTGCCTTTGTCTCACCTGTCCTGTCTCACCTGTCCCTGTCTCCCCTGTCTCTCACCTGTCTCTCACCTGTCTCTCACCTGTCTCTCCCCTGTCTCTCACCTGTCTCTCACCTGTCTCACCTGTCTCACCTGTCCCTCACCTGTCTCTCCCCTGTCTCTCACCTGTCTCTCACCTGTCTCTCCCCTGTCTCTCACCTGTCTCACCTGTCTCACCTGTCCCTCACCTGTCTCTCCCCTGTCTCTCCCCTGTCCCTCACCTGTCTCTCCCCTGTCTCTCACCTGTCTCTCCCCTGTCTCTCACCTGTCTCACCTGTCTCACCTGTCTCTCACCTGTCTCTCCCCTGTCTCTCACCTGTCTCTCACCTGTCTCTCACCTGTCTCTCACCTGTCCAGGACGCTGCAGACCGAGGTGAAGCCGGTGCTGGAGAAGCTGACGCAGGACCAGGACGTCGACGTCAAATACTTCGCACAGGAGGCGCTGACAGGTGAGGGGCACACCTGGGGCACACCTGGGAACACCTGGGGGCACCTGGGAACACCTGGGGGACACCTGGGGGACACCTGGGGACACCTGGGAACACCTGGGGGACACCTGGGGTACACCTGGGGGCACCTGGGAACACCTGGGGACACCTGGGGCACACCTTGGGGTGGATTTTGGACACCTGGGAGGGACTGGGGACACCTGGTGGGGTTTGGGGACAGGGAGGGATTTGGGTGTGGCTCAGGTGAGCTCAGGTGAGCCCAGGTGACGCCTCTGTCCCCTCCCCCCACAGTGCTGGCGCTGGCCTGACCCCCCCGGACCCCCCCGCATGTGACCGGAGGTGTGACCGCCCCTCCCCCACCCCCAAACCACCCCTTCCCCCCCCCTTCCCCCCCCCTTTCAACAGTGTCACCCCTCCCCCCACACCCACCCTGCCCCTCCCCCCACCCCCGCTGTTCATTAATTAATTAATTAACGATGATTTCGCCGTTAATAAAAACCACAACGAGGCTCCGGAGTTGTTTATTTGGGGATGGGGAGGGGCGGGGCAGCGCAGGTCACGTGGTGCTAAACGCGACCCTTCCCCTTTTTATTAAAAAAAAAGGCGCTGGCCTTTTAAATCCAGGCCACGCCCCCGCAGCGCAGGCCACGGGTATTATGCGCATGCGCGGGGCTCTTCCCTGTAGTCCACGCCCCTCTCCGCATGCGCAGTAAAGCATAACCCGTGGGTGTTAATGCGCATGCGCGCCATCCGTTCCAGCAGTCACGCCCCCTGCGCATGCGCACGGCCCTCCATTGGCTCACACCTCACTGCGCATGCGTAGGAAGCTTTCACGTAAACCTCGCCCCTCCGCGCATGCGCGCGACCCTTCCCTTTAAAGCCACGCCCCCTCCCCTCAGCCCTCGCGCGCGGGGAAGCGGGAATCCCCTCCCAACCAGTGTGGCCACACCCCATGACGTCATTTTTCTTTATTTTGATTGGCAGCAGCCGCCCCCAGCAGCGCCAAAGGCGGGGCCGGCACAAGCCCCGCCCCCGCCCGCCCCGGCCCCGCCCATCGTGCTGATGAAAGCGCGGGGGGAGGAGGGGCGGGGAGGAGGAGGAGGGGGCGGGGCCTCGGCTGCGGTGGGGGAGGGGCCGGTGCAAGCCCCGCCCCTTGAGAGGGAGGGGCCACGCCCCACTCAGCCTGTCTATCAACTGCACAGCCGGGGCCTGGCCCCGCCCGCCGCGCTGGACCGTGAGTGGGCGGGGCTTAAATGGGTGGGGTTAATGGGGGCGGGGCTTAAATGGGTGGGGTTAATGGGGGCGGGGCTTAAATGGGTGGGGTTAAGGGGCGGGGTTTAAATGGGTGGGGTTAATGGAGGGGTGGGGCTTGGGTGGGGGCGTGGCCATGACTGGGTATGGTCAATGTGGGCGGGGCTAAAGAATGGAATTGGAGATGATTGGCTGGAGAAAAGGGGCGGGGCTTGAGTCCTGTAGGGGAAACTGGGATGTACTGGGATATACTGGGAGGGTTTTCCTCTTATGGGCGTGGCCATGACTGGGTGTGGTCAATGTGGGCGGGGCCATAAAAGAAAATTCAACTGGATCTGGAAAAAAGGGGCGGGGCTTGAGTCCAGTAGGGGAAACTGGGATGTACTGGGATGTACTGGGAGGGTTTTTCTCCGGTGGGCGTGGCCACAGGAAGTGGGCGTGTCCCAGCCTGGCCCCTCCCCCAGCCGCCCAGGCCCAGGCCCGGCTGGCGGCGCCCGAGAAGATGAAAACCAGCATCAAACTGGTGGACGAGCAGATGAACTGGTGCGACAGCGCCCTGGAGGTGGGGGAGGGGCCGGTGGGGGGGAGGGGCTGATGGAGGGGGGGGTGGGGGAGGGGCCTCCCAGTGACTCCCAGTGCTCCCAGTTCCTGCTGGAGCAGACGGACGTGCTGGTGGTGGGAGCGCTGGGGCTGCAGGGAACCGGGAAATCCACGGTGATGTCACTGCTGGCCGGGAACCAGCCCGAGGAGGATCCGCGGTACTGGGACAAACTGGGAGGGACTGGGATGGACTGGAAGGGGATTGGGATGGACTGGGATGGACTGGGATGGACTGGGGAGGGACTGGGATGGACTGGGGAGGGACTGGGAGGGAACTGAGAGAGACTGGGATGTACTGGGAATGGTTTAGTGGATACTGGGATATACTGGGAGAGATTTGGGGGATACTGGGAAGTGTTTGGTCCATACTGGTTTATACTGGTTTATACCGGTCCATACCGGTTTATACTGGTACATACTGGTTTATACCGGTCCATACTGGTTTATACCAGTCCATACCAGTTTATACTGGTCCATACTGGTCCGTACTGGTTTATACCAGTCCATACTGGTCCATACTGGTTTATACTGGTCCATACCGGTCCATATTGGTTTATACTGGTCCGTACTGGTTTATGCTGGTCCGTACCGGTCCATACTGGTTCATACTGGTCCGTACTGGTTTATACTGGTCCGTACCGGTCCATACTGGTTCATACTGGTCCGTACTGGGGCAGCTCCTTCGTGTTCCGGCCGCAGCCGCCGGAGCTGCGCGAGAGGGGCGGGGCCCAGACCGGCGGCATCGACCTGTTCGTCACCCAGGAGCGCGTGCTCTTCCTCGACACCCAGGTAATTAGCGCTAATTAGCGCTAATTAACTCTAATTAACGCTAACTGGGGCTGATCACCCCTCAGCTGCAAAAAACCAGCGAGTGCTTGGCTTTAATTAGCGCTAATTACCACGTTGATAGTGAATATTCGCCTAAAAGCAGCTTAATTGTAGGTAATTAGTTGATAATTAGCACCTAATTAGTTAATGATTAGGATTGATTACCCCGTATTTATGGTTAGTTTGTTGCTAATTAACGCTAATCAGCTTTGGTTGATGTTATTTAGTCAAATTACCTTAATTGTTCCCAATTAACCCAGTTACTGTAATTACCCAGTTTACTGTAATTACCCATTTTACCGTAATTAGCCAATTTACAGTAATTAACCCAATTACTGTAATTATCCCTAATTAACCCCGTTACTGTGTTTACCCAATTTACAGTAATTAACCCAATTACCGTAATTACCTCCAAGTAAGCCAGTTACCTTAATTATGCAATTTACTGTAATTACCCTAATTATCCCCAATTAGCCCAGTTACCATAGTTACCCAATTTACCGTAATTAAACAATTACTGTAATTATTCTAAATTAACCCACTTACCGTAATTACCCAATTTACCCAATTTAACCCAATTAGCGTAATTATCCCTAAATGCCACAATTACTGTAATTATCCCTAATTACCCCTGTTACCGTCTTTATGCAATTTACCATAATTATCCCAATTTACCGTAATTATCCCAATTTAACCTAATTAACCCAATTACTGTAATTCCCCCAATTACCTTAATTACCGTAATTACCCCAGTGACCGTATTTACTCCCTTACGGTAATTACCCCAATTGCCATAATTAATCCTTTTACCTTAATTACCCTAATTAATTACCATAATTACTGCCACTTACCGTAATTACCCTAATTCCCATATCTCCCCAATTATTGCATTTATCTCAATTACCTTAATTATCCCAATTACTGTAATTATTCCCACTTACTGTAATTACCCTAATTCCCATATTCACCCTAATTACCTTAATTACCTCAATTACCGTATTTACCCCAATTACCTGAATTATCTCAATTACCTTAATTACCCCAATTACCGTATTCACCCCAATTACCTTAATTACCCCAATTACTGTATTTATCCTAATTACCTTAATTATCTCAATTACTGTATTCACCCCAATTACCTTAATTACCCCAATTACCTTAATTACCATATTTATCCAAACTACTGTAATTACCCAAATTACCGTAATTACCCCAATTACCGTATTTACCCCAAAACACCCGAACCGCCCCTCCCTTTATGACCATATTTGGGGGTGGGCGTGGCCTCACCCCTTTGGCCCCGCCCCCAGCCCATCCTTAGCCCCGCCCACCTCGATCACCTGATCAACAACGACCGGAAGTTGCCGCCGGAGTTCGCGCTGCCCCACGCCTACGTGGAGACGCAGGTGGGGGCGGGGCCTGGGGGGGGTTAATTAGTTAATTAATCACTTAATTAATTAATGTAATTAATGAACAGTCCCTGCAGATCGCTGCCTTCCTGTTCACCGTGTGTCACGTGGTGCTGCTGGTGCAGGATTGGTTCACCGACCTGGGGCTCTACAGGTCACCCCAAAAATGACCCAAAAATTCCCAAAATTCCCCAAAAATTCCCAAAATGACCCAAATTCCCCTCAGCTCCCCCATCCCTGCCCCAAAGTGCCCCAAAAGTGCCCAAAAATACCTTGAAATTCCCAGAACTGCCTCAAAATTCCCCAAAATTCCCTAAAATCCCCCAAAAATTCCCCCAAAAATTCCCCAAAATTCCCCAAATTTCCAATCCCCCAAAATACCCTGAAATTCCCTGTAACTGCCCCAAAAATTCCCCAAAAAATTCCCAAAATTGCCCCAAATTTACCCCAAAATCCCCCTAAAATTCCCCAAAAATTTCCCCAAAATTCCCCAACTTTATCTAAAATCCCCGAAAAATTCCCCAAAAATTCCCCAAATTAACCCCAAATCCCCCAAAATTCCCCAAAAATTTCCCCAGATTTCCCCCAAATCCCCCAAAAATTCCCCAAAATTCCCCAACTTTATCTAAAATCCCCCAAAAATTCCCCAAAAATTCCCCAAAATTCCCCATTCCTGCCCCATTCCTGCCCTAAAATGCCCCAAAAATTCCCCAAAATCCCCTGGAATTCCCCATAACTGCCCCAAAAAATTCCCAAAAATTCCCCAAAATTCCAAAAATCCCCAAAGAATTCCCCTCAAATTCCCCAAAAATCCCCAAAATCCCCAAATTTCCAAAATCTAGATTTCCCAAAAATTTAAAAAAATTCCCCAAAATCCCAAAAATTCCCAAATTTACCCAAAACCCCAAACCCCAACCTTACATCCCATAGATCCTGAGCCTAGAGATCCTGAGCCTGTAGATCCTATAGAACTGATCCTATAGATCCTATAGATCCTGCCCTTGGAGTATTACCCACACCTGGGTATGGATCCTATGGATTCTATACATCCCATAGATCTGATCCTATAGATCCTGAGCCTATAGAACTGCTCCTATAGAGCCTATGGATCCTATAGAGCCTATAGATCCTGCCCTCGGAGTACTACCCACACCTGGGTATGGATCCTATGGATTCTATACATCCCATAGATCTGATCCTATGGATCCTACAGAGCTCACAGATCCTATGGATCCTATAGATCCTATACATCCTGAGCTTATAGATTCTGATTCTATAGATGTGATCCTATAGATCCTGCCCCTATAGATGCCCAGTTCCCTCCCAGTCCCTCCCAGTAACCCCTCCCAGTCCCTCCCAGTCCCTCCCAGTAACCCCCTCCCAGTCCCTCCCAGTCCCCCCAGTATATCCCAGTAACCCCAGTATCCCCCAGTGTTCGTGCAGACCCGAGCTCCCCCCGAGTGTTTCTCCCCGCGGCGCCTGGGCCAGATGCAGCGAGTGCTGGGCAGGCTGATGGCCCATTCCCGCCTCAAGTATCGGGGTACACCAAATTTGGGGGTCCTGATGGATTTTGGGGGGTCCCAGGTGGGATTTGGGGGTCCAAGGTGGGATTTTGGGGGTCCCAGGTGGGATTTGGGGGTCCAAGGTGGGATTTTGGGGGTCCCAGGTGGATTTGGGGGTCCTGAAGGGATTTTGGGGGGTCCCAGGAGGGATTTGAGGGGTCCCAGGTGGATTTTGGAGGGTCCCGGGTGGGATTTGGGGGGTCCCTGATGGATTTTGGGGGGTCCCTGATGGGATTTGGGGGGTCCCAGGTGGGATTTGGGGGTCCCAGGTGGAATTTGGGGGGATCCAGGGGGGATTTTGGGGGGTCCCAGGTGGAATTTGGGGGGTCCCAGGTGGATTTTGGGGGGTCTCAGGTGGGATTTGGGGGTCCCAGGTGAGATCTGGGGGGTCCCAAAGGGATTTTGGGGGGTCCCAGGTGGGATAATTTGGGATAATTTTGGATAAATTTGGGATAAATTTGGGATTTTTTTTTAATTTTCTTTTTAGATAAATTTTGGGATAATTTTGAATAAATTTGGGATAATTTTGGATAAAATTTTGTAAAATTTTGGATAAATTTCAGATAATTTTTGGACAAATTTTGGATAATTTCAGATAAATTTCGGATAAGTTTTGTATAATATTTGTATAAATTTTGGATAAATTTCGGATAAATCTTGTATAAATTTTGGATAATTTTGGATAAATTTTTGATAAATTTTAGATAAATTTTGTAAAAATTTCGTATAAATTTTGGATAAATTTTGGATAAATTTGGGATAATTTCGGATAAATTTTAGATAATTTTGGATAATTTTCTATTAATTTTTGTTTTTAATTTTGTAGAGTTTTTATATTAATTTTGTAAAATTTTTATATTAGTTTTGGATAATATTATATTATTTTTGTATAATTTTTATATTAATTTTATATAATTTTTATATTAATTTTTGTATTAATTTTGTATAATTTTTATATTAATTTTGTCTAATTTTTATACTAATTTTCTATAATTTTTATATTAATTTTGTACAATTTTTATATTAATTTTTGTAATAATTTTGTAAAAATTTTATATTAATTTTGTCTAATTTTTATACTAATTTTCTATAATTTTTATATTAATTTTGTACAATTTTTATATTAATTTTGGATAATTTTTATATTAATTTTGTCTAATTTTTATACTAATTTTGGACAATTTTTATATTAATTTTGTCTAATTTTCAGAATAATTTTTGTATTAATTTTGTATAATTTTTATATTAATTTTGTATAATTTTATACTAATTTTGGATATTTTTATATTAATTTTAAATCATTTTTATATTAATTTTGTACAATTTTTATATTAATTTTATATAATTTTATTATTAATTTTATATAATTTTTATATTAATTTTGTCTAATTTTTATATTAATTTTTGTATTAATTTTGTATAATTTTTATACTAATTTTTGTATTAATTTTGTATTAATTTTGTCTAATTTTTATACTAATTTTGGATAATTTCTATATTAATTTTGTATAATTTTCATATTAGTTTTGTACAATTTTTATATTAATTTTGTCTAGTTTTTATTAATTTTTGTATAAATTTTGTATAAATTTTGCATAATTTTAATATTAATTTTTGTAATAATTTTGTATAATTTTTATATTAATTTTGTATAATTTTTATACTAATTTTTGTATTAATTTTCTATCAATTTTGGATAATTTTAATATTAATTTTGTATAATTTTTATATTATTTTTGTACAATTTTTATATTAATTTTGTCTAATTTTTATATTAATTTTATATAATTTTTATATTAATTTTGTCTAATTTTTATACTAATTTTGGATAATTTTTATATTAATTTTGTCTAATTTTTATATTAATTTTGGATAATTTTTATATTAATTTTATATAACCTTATACTAATTTTGGATATTTTTCAATATTAATTTTATATAACTTTTATATAAATTTTGTACAATATTTTATATTAATTTTATATAATTTTAATATTAATTTTATATTAATTGTGTCTAATTCCCCCAGGGTCGCTGTCCATGCGGAGCTGCTCCCCCCCTGCCCCTCCCCCACCCCCGGCCCCTCCCCCGAGGCCGAGGTGAATCTGTTCCTGCTGCCCCCCCTGGAGGAGGAGGGCGAGGACGCGCTGCCCCGCGCAGGTGAGACCAGTATAAACCAGTATAAACCAGTATAAACCAGTATAGACCAGTATAGACCAGTATAAACCAGTATAGAGCAGTATATACCAGTATAGACCAGTATGGACCAGTTCCCTTCCAGTGCCCCCAAATCCCCTCCTAAATCCCTCCCAGTCCCTCCCAGTTGCTCCCAGTCCCTCCGAAACCCTCTCCCAGTACAAACCAGTATAGACCAGTATATCCCAGTATATCCCAGTATAAACCGGTATAAACCGGTATAAACCAGTTTCCTCCCAGTGCCCCCAAACCCTCTCCCAGCCCCTCCTAAACCTCTCCCAGTCCCTCCCAGTACCCCCAAATGCCTCTCCCAGTATATCCCAGTATAAACCAGTATAAACCAGTATATCCCAGTATAAACCAGTATAACCCAGTATAAACCAGGGCCCCAAATCCCATCCCAGCCCCTCCTAAACCAGTCCCTCCCAGTACCCCCAAATGCCTCTCCCAGTATATCCCAGTATAAACCAGTATAAACCAGTATATCCCAATATAAACCAGTATAGACCAGTACATCCCAGGGCCCCAAATCCCATCCCAGCCCCTCCTAAACCCCTCCCAAATCCCCCCAGCTCCCTCCCAGTCGCTCCCAGTACCCCCAAATGCCTCTCCCAGTACAAACCAGTATAAACCAGTATAAACCAGTCTAACCAGTGCATTCCGGCAGGTGGGGGCGGGGCGCTGTTCCCGGCCCTGCCCCCGTTCCGGGGCCGGGGGGGGCTCGGGGGGCTCCTGGCCCGGCTGAGGGGGAGGGTCCTGGCGGCCGCCAGATCCCAGTTATCGCACAGCCTGCTCACCGAGAGGAACTGGTTTGTACTGGTTTATACTGGTTTGTACTGGGATGGGCTGGGAGAGGGACTGGGAGCACTGGGATATGCTGGGATAGGGACTGGGAGGGTCCTGGCGGCCGCCAGATCCCAGTTATCGCACAGCCTGCTCACCGAGAGGAACTGGTTTGTACTGGTTTATACTGGTTTGTACTGGGATGGACTGGGGGGGGCTGGGAGAGGGACTGGGATGGACTGGGGAGAGGGTTTGGGAGGGACTGGGAGGGGACTGGAAGGGACTGGGATGGACTGGGAGAGGGACTGGGAGCAACTGGGAGAGGGTTTGGGAGGGACTGGGATATACTGGGGGGGACTGGGAGGGACTGGGAGCAACTGGGAGGGACTGGGGGACTGGGATATACTGGGAGAGGGTTTGAGGGGACTGGGAGGGGATTGGGAGGGTCTGGGATAAACTGGGAGGGACTGGGATATACTGGGAGGGGATTGAGAGGGAACTGGGATAAACTGGGAGAGACTGGGATGGGGTTTTGGGAGCACTGGGAGGGACTGGGATGTACTGGGAGTAAACTGGGATGAGGTTTGGGCTTAACTGAGAGATCCCATTTTACCTGTATGAGTCCATACTGGTCCGTACTGGTCCATACTGGTCCGTACTGGTCGCAGGTTCCACTACGCCGCCCGAATCTGGGACGGGGTGAAGAAATCCTCGGCCCTGGCCGAGTACGGCCGCTTACTGGGCTGAACTGGGAGCACTGGGAGAGCGCCGCTGGACCAATAAAACGCCTGAAAAACCCCCCTGACCGGCTAGTTCCGGTCTTAATTAGCGATTCGCGTTAATTAATTACCGATTAAAGTATAATTACTGTAATTATCCCCTCATAAATTTAATTATTGCCCGCCCTCATCGCGCCCCCCCCACTTCCCCCCTCACGGCTTCGCGCGCTGCGAAAAAGGCGGGAAAAACCGTGGGAGGACCGCGTGACCATAGAGGTTGGAGGACTGGGTGAGTAGAGCGGCTCATTGCGCATGCGCGCCAGCACCGGAAGTCCCCTCAAAACCATAGAGTCCAGGGGGGTTGGTAGAGCGCCCGCCAGCACCGGAAGTCCCCCTTAAAACCATGGAGTTTCGGGGAGGTTGGCGGAGCGCCTCCCGCGCGGTCTCTGAGGCGACTTCCGGTGCATGGCGGCGGCCGCGGGGATGCCGGAGATCCCGTTAACGCGCGTCGTGTCCGTGACCAGCGCAGACCCGGTGGGACCGGGGGGAAGCTCCGCTTTACCGGGAAAGGAGGAATCGGAGGAATCGCTGCTGAATTTTCTGTGTTTTTGTTTTTTTCCCCACACAGCGTCACCCGGCCGAGAATCTGCTGCGGCCCGATGATGGCGGGCACTGGCGGGGGGCGGCGGCGGGGGAGAAACAGCTGAGCGTGGTGCTGGAGGTGAGCAGAGAATGAAGATTTGGAAATATCAAAATTCTTGTTGTGAGGAGAATTATGTGATTTTTTTTATTTTGGAAATAAACAGCTCGGGGAATCCAAACCCATCCACTCGCTGCACATCGGGAACGACGGCGCCGCTTTTGTGGAGGTGCTGGTGGGTTCCTCGGCTGGCGGCGAATTCCAGGTAAAAAATCCATTTTTTTCCTTTTTTTTAAACATCACCTGAAGCCTGGGACAACAAAATCCCACCTGGGACCCCCAAAATCCCACCTGAGACCCCCAAATCCCATCCTGGCACCCCGAAATTTCACCTGGGACCCCAAAATTCCATCCTGGGACACCAAAATCCCACCTGGGACCCCAAATTCCCACCTGGGACCCCAAAACTCCACCTGGCCCCCCTTTTATCCTCACCTGAGCTCACCTGGGACGCCCAAATTCCCACCTGGAACCCCCAAATCCCCACCTGGGACCCCAAATTCTCCCCTGGGACCCCCAAAATTCTGGGAATTCCCCAAAATCCCACCCTGGGATCCCCAAATTCACCTTTAGGGACCCCAAATCTCACCTGGGACCCCCAAATCCCCCACCTGGAACCCCGAATTCCCACCTGGGCCCCCGAAATCACACCTGGGACCCCAAATTCACACCTGGGACCCCCAAAATTCTGGGAATTCCCCAAAATCCCACCCTGGGACCCCCCAAAATCCTCCTTAGGGACCCCAAACCTCCCCTTTAACCCTCCCCTGTGTCTCCCCTGTGTCTCACCTGTGCAGGTGCTGCTGCCCAGCGCTGCCCTGATGTCGCCCAGCGAGAGCCGGGCGTGGTCAGGGGTGGGGGCGGGGCCGGGGGCGGGGCCGGGCGTGGGGGAGGGGCCGGGCCCGCGGCGGGTTCGGCTCTTCGGGCCCGAGGCTCTGGTCAAGGGTCCAGCCCAGGCCACGTGGGACAGGCTGAGGGTGGTGCTGAGCCAGCCCTACTGCCAGGTGAGCATCCCAAAATGTTCCCAAAATTATCCCAAAATCGTCCTGAAATTGTCCTGAAATTGTCCCAAAATTGTCCTGAAATTGTCCCGAAATTCTCCCAAAATTATCCCAAAATTATCCTGAAATTACCTTAAAATTATTCCAGAATTATCCTAAAATTACCCCAAAATTATCCCAAAATTGTCCCAAAATTGTCCCAAAATTGTCCTGAAATTACCCCTGAATTTATCCTGAATTTATCCTGAAATTACCTTAAAATTATTCTAAAATTATCCTAAAATTACCCCAAAATTATCCCAAAATTATCCTAAAATTACCCCAAAATTGTCCCAAAATCATCCTGAAATTACCTTAAAATTATTCTAAAATTTTCCTAAAATTACCCCAAAATATTCCCAAAATTATCAAAAAATTGTCCCAAAATTGTCCCAAAATTATCCTGAAATTATCCTGAATTTATCCTGAAATTGTCCTAAAATTATCCCAAAATTATCCCAAATTTATCCCAAAATTACCCCAAAATTATCCTAAAATTATCCCAAAATTATTCCAAAATTACCCCGAATTTATCCCAAAGTCCCAAATTCCCCCAGGTGACCCCAAAATTCCCAAATTTCCCCCCAGAGCCGCCCGTACGGGCTGAGCTTCATCCGAGTGTTCGCAGCGCCGGGGGAGGGGGAGCCGCGGCCGGAGCCGCCGGTTAGTGACCAACTGACCACTGAGTGACCACTGAGTGACCACTGAGTGACCACTGACCACTGAGTGACCACTGACCACTGAGTGACCAGTGAGTGACCCTGAGTGACCACTGACTGACCACTGAGTGACCATTGACTGACCACTGAGTGACCACTGACGACTGAGTGACCAGTGAGTGACCAATGAGTGACCACTGAGTGACCAACTGACCAATGAGTGACCACTGAGTGACCACTGACCACTGAGTGACCAACTGACCACTGAGTGACCAGTGACCAACTGACCATTGATCCCTGAGTGACCCTGAGTGACCCCTGAGTGACCCCTGAGTGACCAACTGACCCCTGAGTGACCCTGAGTGACCCCCAAACCCCCCAAAAATTCCCAAAATTCCCCCAAATTTCCCCCCAAATCCCCCAAAATTCTCCCCAAAATTCCACAAACCCCTCCCCAAACCCCCCCCCAAAATTTCCCAAATTTTTCCCAAAATCCCCCAAATTTTTCCCAAATTTTTTCGAATTCCCCTCAATCCCCCCCCAGTGACCCCAAATCCTCCCAGACCCCCAAAAATTCCCAAAATTCCCTCAAATTTCCCCCAAAATTTCCTCAAATTTTCCCGAAAAATTCCCAAAATTCCCTCAAATTTCCCCCCAAAATTTCCTCAAATTTCCCCCAAAATTTCCTCAAATTTCCCCCAAAAGTTCCCAAAAATCCCCCAAAATTCCAAAAATTCCCCAAAAATTTCCTCAAATTTCCCCCCCAAACCCCCTCAACCCCCAAAATTCCCAAAATTCCCCAAAAATTCCCTCTCATTTCCCCTCCCCCCCCAGCGGCGCCGCCTGGGTCCCTTCACTCTGCGGGAGGAGGGGAGGGAGCCCCCCGCCCCCCGGCTCCCTCTTCTACCAGCGCCCCTCCCCCACCCCAGGTAAGACACACCCCCTCCCCCAAAATCCAACCCCGAAATTTTCCCAAAAATCCCCAAATTTATCCCAAATTTCCCAGCCCCCCCCCAGGATCCGCCCGGTCCCAGCTACGCCCTGGCAGCGCTGCGGGGGAGGGGCAAAAGTGACCAGGTAAGGGACCCAAAATTATCCCAAAATAACCCAAAATTATCCCAAAATATCCCTGAAATTATCCCAAAATATTCCCCAAAATAGTTCCAAAATTATCCCAAAATGAGCCCAAAATTATCCCAAAATTATCCCAAAATTATCCCAAAATATCCCCAAAATTATCCCAAAATTATCCCAAAATATCCCCAAAATTATCCCAAAATGAGCCCAAAATTATCCCAAAATATTTCCCAAAATATTCCCAAAATTATCGCAAAATATCCCCAAAATAGAGATTTTGGGACCCCCAAAATCCCATCCAGGGACCCCCAAAATTTTGGGAATCCTCCAAAATTCCATCCTGGGACCCCCAAAATTTTGGGAATCCGCCAAAATCTCACCTGGGACCCCCCAAAATTCCATCCTGAGACCCCCAAAATTTTGGGAATCCCCCAAAATTCACACCTGGGACACCCCAAAATCTCACCTGGGGACCCCAAAATCCCATCCAGGGACCCCCAAAATTTCATCTGAGACCCCCAAAATTCCAACCTGAGACCCCAAAATTTCGGAATCCCCTCAAATCTCACCTGGGATTTCCAAAATTCACACCTGGGACCCCCAAAATTTTGGGAATCCCCCAAAATTCCATCCTGGGACACCCCAAAATCTCACCTGGGGACCCCAAAAATCCGTTTTGAGACCCCCAAAATCTCACCTGGGACCCCCAAAATCACACCTGGGACACTCCAAAATTTCGGGAATCCCCTAAAATCTCACCTGAGACCCCCAAAATCCCATCCAAGGACCCCCAAAATTTTGGGAATCCCCCAAAATTCTGTCCTGGGACACCCCAAAATTTCCCAAAATTTTGGGGATCCCCCCAAAATCTCTCCATTTTCTCTCCACAGCAACCCCCCAAGCGCCGCCTGCCCCCCCCAAAAACCAACGGGACGCCCCAAAAAAAGCCCAAAACCGGCGGGAACTCCTCCCCCTCCTCTTCCTCAGGGTCCCCCCAAAATTCGGGACCCCCCCAAAATTCGGGGGGGCCCATTTTGGGGGGGGTAGTGCTGGTGCTGAGCGGGTTCCAGAACCCCCTGAGGGGGCAGCTCCGGGCGGCGGCCGCGGCCATGGGGGCGGAGTACAGGCCGGAGTGGACACGGGACAGCACTCACCTGGTGTAGGTACACCTGGGGTACACCTGGGGTACACCTGGGAACCCCCAAAGTACACCTGGGGACACCCAAAGTACACCTGGGGACACCCAAAGTACACCTGGGGCCGCGGACATGGGGGCGGAGTACAGGCCAGAATGGACACGGGACAGCACTCACCTGGTGTAGGTGCCCCAAAAACACACCTGGGCACACCTGGGGTACACCTGGGCACACCTGGGATACACCTGGGTGCACCTGGGCACACCTGGGATACACCTGGGCACACCTGGATACACCTGGGACAGCACACACCTGGTGTAGGTGACCACTCCCACTTTTTAACCCTTTACCTGTCTCACCTGGCCCAGGTGAGGATTCAGGTGAGGGTTAAGGTTTGTCTCTGTCTCACCTGGCCAGGTGAGGGCTCAGGTGTGTCCCTGTGTGTCTCACCTGGCCAGGTGTGCATTCAGGTGTGTCTGTCTCAGGTGTCTCTCTGTCACACCTGGCCAGGTGAGGGTTCAGGTGAGGGCTCACCTGTGTCCGTGTCTCACCTGGCCAGGTGAGGGCTCAGGTGAGGGCTCACCTGTGTCCCTGTCTCACCTGGCCAGGTGCGCGTTCCCCAGGACGCCGAAGGCGGCGCGGGCGCGGCAGCTCGGGGGCGTGGTCGTCACACCTGGATGGATCTGGGAGTGTCAGAAACGGGGCAGGAGAGTCCCCTGTGAGCCGTGAGTCACACCTGGGGCACCTGGGGACACACCTGGGGACACCTGGGGACACCTGGGATACACCTGGGGACACCTGGGCACACCTGGGGACACACCTGGATACACCTGGGGACACCTGGAGACACCTGGGGGACACCTGGATACACCTGGGGGCACCTGGGGACACCTGGGGACATCTGGGGAACACCTGGGTGGGGTTTGGGGCACCTGGGGGACACCTGGGGACACCTGGGTGGGGGTTAGGGACACCTGGGGACACCTGGAGACACCTGGATACACCTGGGGACACCTGGAGGACACCTGGATACACCTGGACACACCTGGGATACACCTGGGTGGGGTTTGGGGCACCTGGGGACACACCTGGGGATACCTGAGTGGGATTTGGGGACACCTGGGGAACATCTGGGGATACCTGGGTGGGGGTTGGGGATACCTGGATACACCTGAGACACACCTGGGCACATCTGGGGAACACCTGGGGGCACTTGGGGACATCTGGGAGGGGTTTAGGGACACCTGGGCACACCTGGCCGTGCCCCACCCCCTCACTGCCCGCACCCCACCTATGCCCCTCCCCGCCAGGTACCTCCTGGATGGCTCCGCCTCCTCCAGCAGCGAGGGGGAGGGGCCTGATGAGGCCCCGCCCCCGCCCCGCCCCTCCCCCAGCAAGGTGAAGAAAGAGACAACCCCTCCCCCACCAGCGCCGGCCACGCCCCCCGAGTCAGGTGACAGCGACGGCCAATCAGAGTGAGTGGGGGTTAAAGGGGCGGGGCCGCACCGGAAGTGGGTGGGGACATACAGGAAGTGGGTGAGGGTCACACAGGAAGTGGGTGAGGGTCAGACAGGAAGTGGGCAGAGGTCAAACAGGAAGTGCGTGGGGTGTTACAGGAAGTGGGTGAGGGTCAAACAGGAAGTGGGTGGGGATCAAACAGGAAGTAGGCCAAGGTGAAACAGGAAGTGGGTGTGGTCACACAGGAAGTGGGTGGACCCACACAGGAAGTGGTGGGATCATGCAGGAAGTGAGCAGGGGTCAAACAGGAAGTGGATGGGCTCATACAGGAAGTGGATGGGGTCACACCTGAGATGGGCGTGGCCTCACCTGGGGTGGGCGTGGCCTCACCCGGCCCCTCCCCCACCCCAGCACCGACCCCTACGGCGGCTCCACCGAGGAGAACAGCGAGGACGAGGACGAGGAGGGGGAGGGGGAGCCCATCCCCCCCCTGCCAGGTGCGTGCCCCTCCCCCACCCCCCTCCTCAGCCCCTCCCCCATGTTCTCACCTGGCCCCTCCCCCACAGATTTTTTCCAGGACAAAACTTTCTTTTTCCACGGCGAGTTCCCGGCGGGGGAGGAGCGGAGAATGCTGAGATACGTGGTGGCGTTTGGGGGGTGAGACTGGGGGAACTGGGAGGGACTGGGATGGACTGGGATGGACTGGGAGGGACTGGGAGGGAACTGGGAGGGGATTGGGAGAGACTGGGATGGACTGGGATGGGACTGGGATGGACTGGGAGGGACTGGAAGAGACTGGGAGGTACTGGGAGGGACTGGGAGGGGATTGGGAGGGACTGGGAGGGAATTGGGAAGGGATTTGGGGTTATTGGTTTATACTGGTTTGGGATTTGGGGTTACTGGGAGGGAGTTGGGAGGCACTGGCAGGGTTTGTACTGGTCCATACTGGGTTATACTGGTGTGTACTGGTCCGTACCAGTCCATACTGGCTTGTACTGGTTTGGACTGGTCCATACTGGTTTATACTGGTCCATACTGGTCCATAGCAGTGCATACTGGTCCGTACTGGTCCATACCAGTCCGTACTGGTTTTCACTGGTCTGTACTGGTTGATACTGGTTTATACTGGTCCATACGGTTCCATACTGGTTCATACGGGTCCATACCAGTCCGTACTGGTTCATACTGGTCCATACCAGTCCATACTGGTTCATACCAGTCCATACCAGTCCGTACTGGTTTATACTGGTCCATACAGGTCCGTACTAGTCCATACCAGTCCATACCAGTCCATACTGGTTCATACCAGTCCATACCAGTCTGTACTGGTCCATACTGGTTTTATACTGGTCCATACTGGTCCGCAGCACCCTGGCCCCGTACATGGACGAGTCGGTGACTCACGTGGTGACAGCGCAGGACTGGGACCCCGCCTTCGAGGAGGTGTGGCCTGAGGAGGGGGAGGGGCGTGGCCATGGGGGTGGGCGTGGCCAATGTGGGCGTCGCCCCTTTAAACCCCTCCCCCCACAGGCGCTGGAGCTCCGCCCCTCGCTGACCTTGGTGCGCCCCCATTGGCTGCTGCTCTGCGGGGAGCGGCAGCGCCCCCTGCCGGCCCAGCCCTACGCCGTGGTGCCGCGGGCGTGACGTCATCGCTGACGTCATCCGTGACGTCATCACCGACGTCATCACCCCCCCTTTTCCCTGAGATCGAAATAAAAGCGACTTTTTGGGTAAAAGCGAATGGAGGTTTTTATAAAAGTGGGCGTGGTTTGCACAGGGTGGGTGGGGCCCACCAAGGTGTTGCCCCTTTAAGGGATTTATATTGGAATTATTGACAAATTTATATTAAATAATATAGGGAAATATATAAAAGATATATATTGAAAAAATATAGGAAGATATATAAAATATATGTTTTAAAAATATAGAACCATTTATATTTATATATTTTTTAAATTTTTATTTTTATGTTTTTATTTATATTTATGTTTATGTTTATGTTTATATTTATATTTATATTTATGTTTCTATTTATATTGATATTTAAATTTATATTTATATTTATATTTATATTTACATTTACATTTATATTTATTTATATAAATACATAAAATATATAAATGCACAATAAAAATATAAATAAATTCATGATAAAAATTTGTATAAATGCATTATACTAATGCACAATAAAAATATAAATAAATGCATAAATAATATATAAATGGATAATTCAAATATAAATAATTGCATAATAAAAATATAAATAAAAGCATAATAAAAATATAAATGAATGCATAATAAATATATAAATAAGTGCAGAATAAAATTATATAAAAATGCATAATAGAAATATAAATAAGTGCATAATAAAAGTATAAATAAATGCATAATTAAAATATAAAAAGTACAAAATAAAAATATTTAAAAATGCGTAATACAAATATAAATAAATGCATAATGTAAATGTGTATAAATGCAATAAAAATATATATAAATTTATAATAAAAAATATAAAATTGCATAATAAAAATGTATATAAATACATAATGAAATTATATATAGATGCATAGTAAAATATAAAAAATTAAAAGTTTAAATATAATATTTGAATAACTATCTAAATATAATAATATCAATATTTAACAAACATATAAAAGTACAAATCACCACGCGTTGCCCCTTTAAGGCGGGCCCCACCCCCATTTCCCATTAAACTCAACGCGCGCTCCCTTTGAAGCGGCATCGCCGCTTTAAGAACCCGTTGCCCTTTTAAACGCCATCGCCGCTTTAAGAACCCGTTGCCCTTTTAACCGCGGCCCCACTCCCAGGCGCCGTTGCCCTTTTAAGGCCTTCAAGCCCCGCCCGTTCCGCTTCCCTTAAAGCGGCCGCGCTCTCCTTGCGGGCCCCACCGCCGCCATGTTGCTCCGCCGCCTCTCTGCCCTCTCTGTCGCGACAGCGCGAGGCCTCGCGACAGCGGCGGGGGAGGGGCGGCAGCTGCTGCTGCGGCAGGTGAGGGGGCAGCGGCAAAACCGGGAATTTTTAATTTGGGAGGGGGGGGAGGGGAGGGAAAGACGGGAAAGGCCTCGGGGGGGTGGGGGGGATCAAAGGGCGGGATGGGGGAGGGGGCCGTGAGGGGAGGGTGGGGGCGGGGTGAAATTTCGGAGAGTTTTGAGGGGAAATTTTGGATTTTTTGCGGATTTTTGAGGGGAAATTTTGGATTTTTGCGATTTTTGAGGGGATTTTTGGGAGTTTTGGGGATATTTTGAAGCTTTGCGGATTTTTGGAGTTTTGTGGAATTTTTTTCGGGAAATTTTGGATGTTTAAGGGGAAAATCCTGAATTTCTTGAGGGGAATTTTGGAATTTTGAGGGGAATTTTGAGGCGATTTTGTGGATTTTTGAAGGGGAATTTTTTTGAGGTTTTTTTATTTTTAGGGAAATTTTGGAATTTTGCAAATGTTTTGAGGGGAATTTTTGAAGTTTTGTGAATTTTTGAGGGGAATTTTGGATTTTTCAGGGGAATTTGGTAGATATTTTGAGAGGAATTTTTGGAATTGTTGAGGAGAATTTTGAATTTTTTGTGGATATTTTGAGAGGAATTTTTTTGGAATTTTTGAGGAAAATTTTTAATTTTTTGTGGATATTTTGAGAGAAATTTTTGGATTTTTTGAGGATAATTTTGAAATTTTTGTGGATATTTCGAGAGGAATTTTTGAAAAGAATTTTGAATTTTTTGTGGATATTTTGAGAGGATTTTTTTTTAAATTTTCGAGTAGAATTTTGAATTTTTGTGGATATTTCAAAGGGAATTTTTGGAATTGTTTTGGACAATTTTGGATTTTTGTGGATATTTCGAGAGGAAATTTTGCGGCCATTTTGAATTCCGGCAGCCAGTTTAAATTTCGACGGCCATTTTGAATTCCGACGGCCATTTTGAATTCCGGCGGCCATTTTGAATTTCTGCCGACATTCCTTCGGGAATTTTTGTAATTTTTTTGGGACAATTTTGGAATTTTCCCCCACCCCTCCCCCAGCTGTTTGAGGCCTCCTCGTGCACCTACACCTACCTGCTGGCGGATCGGCGCTCGGGTGACGCCGTCATCATCGACCCCGTGCTGGAGACGGTGCCCCGGGACCTGCGGCTGCTGCGGGAGCTCGGCCTCACCCTGCGCTACGCCGGTGCGGCCCCTTTAAACCAAAGCCACGCCCACTTTCCCATTTTAGGGCTCGCTTGAAGCTCCGCCCATTTCAGCCACACCCACGTTTTTATTTGAGCCTTGTTGGCAGAGCCACGCCCCTTTAAGCCCCGCCCATAGTTATAAACTCCACCTTAAGCCACGCCCACATGGCCACACCCATTTAAACCCCACCCACTTGTTCTTTAGCCCCACCCACATCATTAAGCACCTCTTTAAGCCCCGCCCATATTCCCATTTCAGCTTTATTTGCAGAGCCACGCCCCTTTAAGCCACGCCCCTTTAAGCCACACCCCTATAGCTCTTTAGCCCCGCCCACATCGTTAAGCACTTCCTAAGCCCCACCCACAGGGCCACGCCCCTTTTAAGCCACACCCACACTTCTCTTTAGCCCATCCCCCACCACTAATCACCTCCTTAAGCCCCGCCCACTCGGCTATTTAAGCCACATCCTTTAAAGCCCCGCCCATGTGACCACGCCCACTTAAATTCCCTTTTATGATTAGTTCCGGGAGCCGCGCCCACAGAACCACACCCTTCCTTAAGCCCCGCCCAAATTTCCTTTTATGGTGAGTTCAGAGGGCCACGCCCACAGAACCACACCCTTCCTTAAGCCCCGCCCAAATTTCCTTTTATGGTGAGTTCAGAAAGCCACGCCCACAGAACCAAACCCTTCCTTAAGCCCCGCCCACAGAGCCACAATTCCCCTTCTGGAATGATGTAACCCCGGAAAGTGACACGACCCGGAAGTGACGCGTGCCCGGAAGCGACGCGTCCCCGGAAGTGACGTCACTTCCTGTTTCCCGCAGCCAACACGCACTGCCACGCGGATCACGTGACGGGCTCGGGGGCGCTGCGCCGGGCCCTGGGCTGTGCCAGCGCCATCTCGGGGGCGAGCGGGGCCAGCGCCGACCTGCGGCTGGGGGAGGGGGACGAGCTGCGCTTCGGGGAGTTCGTGAGTCAGGCCACGCCCCCCCGGCCCCTCCCCCACCCCCTCTGAGAAACCCGCCCCGCCCCCATCCCGAAATTCCCCCCCCCCCCGGACTCGAAAAATCCACCCCTCCCCCACCCCAACAATCCCTCTCCTGGACCCCAAAAATCCACCCCTCCCCACCCCCAAACTCCCCTTAATGCTCCGCCCCACCCTGAAAATCCGCCCCTCCCCCACACCAAAAATGCTCGTTAATGCTCCTCCCCCACCCCCAAAATTCTCCTTACTGCCCCTCCCCCAAACTCCCCTTCAATTTGGGGTCCCCAGTTCCATTTTGGGGATTTTGGGGTTCCCAGTTAAATTTTGGATTTCCCAGTTAAATTCAGGGTTCCCAGTTGGGATTTTTGGGGTCCCCAGTTCCATTTTGGGGTCCCCAGTTCCAATTTTGGGGTTTTTGGGGTCCCCAGTTCCAATTTTGGTAATTTTGGGGTCCCCAGTTCCATTTTAGGGATTTTGGGGTTCCCAGTTAAATTTTGGATTTCCCAGTTAAATTCAGGGTTCCCAGTTGGGATTTTTGGGGTCCCCAGTTCCAATTTTGGGGTTTTTGGGGTCTCCAGTTACCATTTTGGGGTCCCCAGTTCCATTTTGGGGTTTTTGGGGTCCCCAGTTCCAATTTTGGGGTCCCCTGATGGGATTTTGGGAATTTTGGGGTCCCCAGGCGCTGCGCGTGGTCCCCACCCCCGGCCACACCCCCGGCTGTGTCACCTTTGTCCTCGATGACGCATCCATGGCCTTCACTGGGGACGCGCTGCTGGTGCGGGGCTGCGGCAGGACAGACTTCCAGCAGGGTGAACTGGGATAAACTGGGACGGACTGGGAGGGGATTGAATAAAATAAACTGGGAGGGGCTGGGATTAGGGGGGACTGGGATGGACTGGGAGAGACTGGGAGGGAACTGGGAGGGAACTGGGAGAGAACTGGGAGGGAACTGGGAGGGACTGGGATAAACTGGGAGGGGATTGGGAGTGAACTGGGATAAAGTGGAACGGACTGGGAGGGACTGGGAGTGAACTGGGAGAGACTGGGAGGGACTGGGATAAACTGGGAGGGGACTGGGGGAGGGATGGACTGGGATCGACTGGGAGGGAACTGGGAGGGAATTTGGATTGAACTGGGAGTGAACTGAGAGCGACTGGGAGGGAACTGGGATGAACTGGAAGAGAGTAGGATGGACTGGGATAAACTGGGATGGACTGGGATAAATTGGGATGGACTGGGAGGGCATTGGGATAAACTGGGAGGACACTGAGGCACAACTGGGATGAACTGGGAGGGACTGGGATGGACTGGAAGAAGCTGGGATGGACTGGGAGCGACTGGGAGGGGATTCAGGGGGACTGGGACTGAACTGGGAGCAACTGGGGTTGAACTGGGATGGAACTGTTCCCTCTGTCCTCGTTGCCATGGCAACAGCGCCCATTATAACAAACCCCTGGTTGCCATGGTGACCAAGCCGCGGTTGCCAAGGTGGCAATGCCACGGTTGCCATGGTAACGGTGCCGTTTCCCCTCCCCCCCCCAGGCTGTGCCCGCACCCTGCACCGCTCGGTGCACGAGAGAATCTTCACCCTCCCCGAGGAGTGCAGGATCTACCCCGGGCACGACTACCAGGGTGGGACTGGGAGGGACTGGGAGGGACTGGGAGGGACTGGGAGGGGACTGGGATAAACTGGGAGGGACTGGGAGGGGATTGGGAGGGACTGGGCTTGAAGAGGTGGGGGAGGGTCACTCAGGGTCACTCAGGGGTCACTCAGGGGTCACTCATTGGTCACTCAGGGGTCACTCAGGGTCACTCAGGGTCACTCAGAGGTCACACAGGGGTCACTCAGAGGTCACGCAGGGTCACTCAGGGGTCACTCAGAGGTCACTCAGAGGTCTCTCAGGGGTCACTCAGTGGTCACTCAGACGTCGCTCAGTGGTCACTCAGGGGTCACTCATTGGTCACTCAGGGGTCACTCAGGGTCACTCATTGGTCACTCAGGGGTCACTCAGGGTCACTCAGGGGTCACTCGGGGTCACTGAGGGGTCATTCAGGGTCACTCAGGGGTCATTCAGAGGTCACTCAGGGGTCACTCAGTGGTCACTCATTGGTCACTCAGGGTCACTCTCTGCCCTTCCCCCAGGCCACACCATGAGCACGGTGGGGGAGGAGCGGCGCCACAACCCCCGCCTGACCCTGGGCCCCGACGAGTTCGTGGCGTTGATGGAGGGGCTGAACCTGCCCCGCCCCCGCCTGATGGGTGCGGCCCCTCCCCCACCCACCCACGGAGCCCCAAAATTCACCCAAAAAATCCCCCCAAAATTCCCTCAAAAAAACCCCCAAAAAAACCCCAAAATTCACCCCAAAAAATCCAAAATCTCCCCAAAATTCCCCAAATCCCCCCCAAAAAATCCCAAAATTCCCCCAAAAAAACCCCAAAATTCCCCAAAAACCCCCTAAATTCACTCCAAAAAAATCCCAAAATCTCCCCAAAATCCCGGAACCCCCAAAATCTCCCTGATCCTCCCCCACCTTCTGAACCCCCCAAAAAAACCCAAAATTCCCCCCGAGCCCCCACCAAAAAACCCAAAATTCCCCCAAATTCCAACTGACCCCCCAAAATCTCCCTGATCCCCTTTGACCTTCCTGAACCCCAAAATTTCCTCAAATCCCCCCAAAATTCCTTCCCAAAACCCCCTGACCCCCAAAATCCCCCCAAAAAATCGCCTTGACCCCAAAATCCCCCAAATCACCCCAAAATCACCCCAAAATCCACCCTCAGTCCTCCAAAAATACCCAAAATCCCCCCAAAACCTCCCCAAAACCCCCCGAAAATCCCCCCCCAAAATTCCCGACATCCCATAATCCCACCCTGACCCTCCCCCCATCTTTCAGACGTTGCCGTTCCCGCCAATCTCCGCTGCGGGATCCAGGATGAGGCGTAGCCACGCCCACTTCCGGTGACAAAGCGCATCCACTTCCGGGTACAATGAAGACCACTTCCGGAAAAAACCGTGTCAACTTCCGGATAAAAACCGCGGGGTTTTTCCGGCTAAAATTTACCTGCACTTCCGGATAAATCCGAGTCCACTTCCGGTGGAATCCCACCTTGACTTCCGGATAAATCCGAGTCCGCTTCCGGTGGAATCCCACCTTGACTTCCGGATATAATTTCGAGCACTTCCTGTTTAAGCCCCGCCCCCTTCCCCCTCCCTTTAAATAAAATGTTGGTTTCAAAACGAGGCTCGGCGTGGGAAAAAGGGGCGTGGCCGCTTCCCACGGGGTGGGGGAGGGGCGGGAGGGGTCAGTGGCCCCTCCCCCATTCCAGGTGCGGCGGAACCGGCGCGTCCAGGTGTGACGTCACCGGGCCCCGCCCCTCCCCCCTCACCTGGGCCGGTGCGGAGCGCGCGGAACGGGGGGAGGCGCGGTGGGGGAGGGGAAGGGTCCGACCTTTGACCCCGCCCCCGGCGGGATTCCCATGGTGCAACGCGGCGAGGGGGAGACCCCCCCCAGCCCCTCCCCCACCCCCGGCGGGGGGAGAGGAGAGCGGGGTGAGAGTGGGGGGGGAACTGGGGGGACTGGGAGCAAACTGGGAGGGATTGGGATCAAACTGGGGGCGATTGGGGGGGACTGGGATGGACTGGGGGACACTGGGATGGGATTGGGGGGAACTGGAGGGCACTGGGATGGACTGGGATGGACTGGGAGGGAACTGGGGGCGATTGCGGGGACTGGAATCAAACTGGGGTTTACTGGGATTGGACTGGGATTGGATTGGGGGGAACTGGGAAGGACTGGTGGGAACTGGGAGATACTGGGATGGGATTGGGAGAGACTGGAAGGGAACTGGGGGGACTGGGGGGAACTGGGAGGGACTGGGAGGGAACTGGGATTAACTGGGATTAACTGGGAGGGACTGGGAGGGGGTTGGGGGGGCACTGGGAGCTCACTGGTTTGAACTGGTCTGAACTGGGAGCCAGGACGGGACCAGGGCAGCGCTGGAGGGGCTGAGCCTGGAGGTGCGCCCCTCCCCCACCCTCCCCCATTGCCCCTCCCCCACCCTCCCCCTCTGCCCCTCCCCCCACCCCCTCATTGCCCCTCCCCCACCCTCCCCCATTGCCCCTCCCCCACCCCCTCCCCCATTGCCCCTCCCCCACCCCCGCACACCACTGAGGGGGGGAGGGGCGGGGCTGAGTCTGTGACGTCATCACCGCCCCCTCCCCCTTCCCCAGGACGAGCCCCCTCCCCCACAGGAGGGGGGAGGGGCGGAGCTGGTGACATCATCAGCAGCGGGGCCGGCGGTGACGTCAGAGACGATGACGTCACAGACGATGACGTCACAGGCGGCGGTGGCGGCGGGGGGGCAGGTGGGGCCCATCCCCCCACCCCGGAATTGGGGGGGGGAGGGGAAAATTGGGGGGGAAATTTTGGGGGTTTTTTGGAAATTTGTTTTTTTTGGGGGGGGGGATTTTTGGGGGATTTTTTTGGGATTTTTTTGAATTTTTGGGGGAATTTTTGAAAATTTTGGGGGGGAATTTTTGGGCATTTTTTGGGAATTTTTTTTTATTTATTTCTCGGTGATTTTTTGGGAATATTTTGGGGGGAGTTTTTTTTTTTAATTTTGGGGGGAATTTTTTTTGGATTTTGGGGGATTTTGGGGGTTTTTTTTGGGATTTTTTGGGATTTTGGGCTGATTTTGGGCTGATTTTGGCTGATTTTGGTTAAATTTTGGGCTGATTTTGGCCGATTTTGGATCCCAGCTGATTTTGGGTTGATTTTGGCTGATTCTGGTTAAATTTTGATTCAATTTTGGTTCAATTTTGGCTGATTTTGGCTCATTTTGGGTGATTTTTCACTGATTTCGGGGTCCCAGCTGATTTTGGGTTGATTTTGACCAATTTTGGGCTGATTTTGGCCAATTTGGGGTTAATTTTGGTTGATTTCGGGTTGATTTTGGATTGGTTTTGGCTGATTTTGGTTAAATTTTGGCCAATTTCGGGGTCTCAGCTGATGTTGGGCTGATTTTGGGTGGATTTTGGGCTGATTTTTGCTGATTTCGGTTAAATTTTGGCTGATTTTGGCTCATTTTGGGGTGATTTTGGCCGATTTTGGGTTGATTTTGGGTTGATTTTTGGGTTGATGATTTTGGGTTCATTTTCTCTGATTTCGGTCCCAGCTGATTTTGGGTTGATTTTGGTTAATTTTGGGTGATTTTTCCCTGATTTTTGGGTCGCAGCTGATCTTGGTTTATTTTGGCTGATTTTGGCTGAGTTTGGGTTAATTTTGGGTTAATTTTGGCTGATTTTGGGGTCCCAGCTGATGTTGGGCTGACTTTGGTTCTATTTTGGTTAATTTTGGGTAAATTTTGGCTGATTTTGGCTCATTTTGGGTTAATTTTGGCCGATTTTGGCTCATTTTGGGTTGATTTTTTCTGATTTTGGGGTCCCAGCTGATTTTGGGTTGTATTTGGGTAAATTTTGGGTTAATTTTGACCGATTTTGGTTAATTTTGTGTTGATTTTCTCTGATTTTGGGTCCCAGCTGATTTTGGGGTGATTTTGGGTAAATTTTGGGTTAATTTTGGCCGATTTTGGCTCATTTTGGGTTAATTTTGGCCGGTTTTGGGTCCCAGCTGATTTTGGGGTGATTTTGGGTAAATTCTGGGTTGATTTTGGCCGATTTTGGGTCCCAGCTGATTTTGGGGTGATTTTGAGTAAATTTTGGTTTAATTTTGGCTGATTTTGAGTCCCAGCTGATTTTGGGGTGATTTTGGGTAAATTTTGGGTTGATTTTGGCCGATTTTGGCTCATTTTGGGTTAATTTTGGCTGATTTTGGGTCCCAGCTGATTTTGGGGTGATTTTGGGTAAATTTTGGGTTGATTTTGGCCGGTTTTGGGTCCCAGCTGATTTTGGGGTGATTTTGGGTAAATTTTGGGTTGATTTTGGCCGGTTTTGGGTCCCAGCTGATTTTGGGCTGATTTTGGGTAAATTTTGGGTTGATTTTGGCCGATTTTGGCTCATTTTGGGTTGATTTTGGCCCATTTTGGGTCCCAGCTGATTTTGGGGTGATTTTGGGTACATTTTGGGTTGATTTTGGCCGATTTTGGCTCATTTTGGGTTAATTTTGGCCGATTTTGGGTCCCAGCTGATGTTCTCCCACTGCACCGACCGGCGCTGGATCCTCCTGGGCCCCCCCTGCGACCCCCCCCGGGTGCTGGAGCTGCGCAGCTCCGTGAGGGTGAGTGACCACTGAGTGACCACTGAGTGACCAATGAGTGACCACTGACCACTGAGTAACCAATGAGTGACCACTGAGTGACCAATGAGTGACCAATTAATGACCAATGAGTGACCACTGACCACTGAGTGACCCCTGAGTGACCCCTGAGTGACCCCTGAGTGACCCTGAGTAACCCTGAGTGACCCCAAGTGACCCCGAGTGACCCTGAGTGACCCCTGAGTGACCCCGAGTGACCCCTGAGTGACCCCTGAGTGACGCCTGAGTGACCCTGAGTGACCCTGAGTGACCCCTGAGTGACCCCTGAGTGACCCTGAGTGACCCCGAGTGACCCCTGAGTGACCCTGAGTGACCCCGAGTGACCCTGAGTGACCACTGAGTGACCCCTGAGTGACCCCTGAGTGACCCTGAGTGACCCCTGAGTGACCCCGAGTGACCCCCAGGGCGCCATTGGACTCCAGAGGTCCGACAGCCTCCCCCGCCGCCGGGGTGGGGGAGGGGAGGGGCCAGGACACGCCCCTCCCCCCCGGCCCCGCTCCCACCACGGCCACGGTGAGTGGGGGAGGGGTATGAGGGGAATTTTGGGGTTTTTTGGGGATTTTTTGGGGATTTTTTTGTGATTTCTTGGGACTTTTTTAGGAATTTTTGGGGATTTTTTTAAAGGATTTCTTGGGGAGGATTTTTTGGGGATTTTGGGGATTTTTAAAAGGATTTGGGGGGGGGATTTTTTTTTAATTTTGGGATTTTTTGGGGATTTTTTTTAGGGATTTTTTGGGGGATTTTTGGGTTATTTTGGGGGGATTTTTGGGGGGATTTTTGGGACTTTTTGGGGATTTTTTAAAGGATTTGGGGGAATTTTTTTAATTTTGGGATTTTTGGGGGATTTTTTTAGGGATTTTTGGGTATTTTTTTTTAATTTTGGGCGATTTTTTGGGGTATTTTTTTGACGATTTTTTGGGGATTTTTGGGTTATTTTTTCGGGATTTTTTTGGGGATTTTGGGGGGATTTTTTGGAATTTTAAAAATTTTTTAGGGGGGATTTTGGGGGATTTTTTGGAGGATTTTTGGGGGATTTGGGGGGGGATTTTGGTGGATTTTGGGTGGATTTGGGGTGGATTTTGGGGGTTTTTAGGGGATTTTTGGGGATTTGGGGGAGTTTGGGATTATTTTTGTCAGATTTTGGGGTTTTTTGGGGTTTTTGGGTGCTGATTTCTCCCCCCAGGGGCGCTGGCGCTGCCGCTGGACCCGCAGTCGTACAGGTGAGAGTGACCCCAAAAGTGACCCAAAAATGGCCCAAGATTGACCCAAAAATGGCCCAAAATTGACCCAAAATTGACTCAAAATTTACCCAAAATTGACCCAAATTTAACCCAAAATTGACCCAAATTTAACCCAAAATCACCCCAAAATTGACCCAAATTTAACCCAAAATTGACTCAAAATTGACCCAGAATTGACCAAAAATTTACCCAAATTTAACCCAAAAATGACCCAAATTTAACCCAAAATTGACCCAAAATTGACTCAAAATTGACCCAAAATTAACCCAAACCTGACCCCAAAAATGACCCTAAAAATGCCCCAAAATTCCCCAAAATCTCCCCAAAATCTCCTCCTGCCCCACCTGCCTTAGACCTCACCCCAACCCCCCCAGTGACCCCCAGTAACTCCCAGTAACTCCCAGTGACTCTCAGTACCCCCAGTACCCCCAAGTAACCCTCCCAGTAACTCCCAGTCCCCCCAGTACCCCCAGTAACCCTCCCAGTACCCCTCCCAGTCCCCCCCAGTCCCTCCCAGTAACCCCAGTTTCCCCAGTACGTGCCTGCAGCTGGCCGAGCTGGAGCGCCGGGTCCGGGCGGCTTTGGCTGAACGGGAGCGGCTGCTGCGGGCCAGGGTGAGGGGGCGGGGCCAGGGTGAGGGGGCGGGGCCAGGGTGAGGGGGCGGGGCCAGGGTGAGGGGCGGGGCCAGGGGAGGGGGCGGGGCCAGGGTTAGGGGGTGGGGCCTGGGGAGGGGGCAGGGCCTGGGGCAGAGCCTAAAGGAGCAATTCCCATGACATAATCCATTATTAAAATGGTTAATGGGCGTGGCTTATTTGGGCGTGGTGGGCGTGGCCTAAAGGAGAAATTCCCATGACGTAATCCATTATTAAAATGGTGGGCGTGGTTTAATCGGGTGTGGTGGGCGTGGCCTAAAAATGCCATTTTCTGTGATGTCATCACTTATTGGAATGGTTGGTGGGCGTGGCCTAAAGGGGCGTTTCCCATGACATCATCCATTATTAACGTTGTGGGCGTGGCCTAAAGGAGAGTTTCCCATTACGTAATCCATTCTTTAAATTGTGGGCGTGGTTTTAATAGGGCGTGGCCTAAAGGGGCAATTCCGATGACGTAATCCATTATTAACATTGTGGGCGTGGTTTAATTGGGCGTGGCCTAAAGGAGAGTTTCCCATTACGTAATCCATTATTTTAAATTGTGGGCGTGGTTTTAATAGGGCGTGGCCTAAAGGGGCATTTCCCATGACGTAATCCATTATTAAAATGATTAATGGGCGTGGCTTAATTGGGCGTGGCTAAATGGGCATTTTCCATGACGTCATCACTTATTGAACCGGTTGGTGGGCGTGATGTAATGATGTCATTTAAATGGCGGGTGGGGTTTAATTGGGTGTGACAGAGGTGGGCGTGGCCTAAAAATGGAGTTCGATGACATCATCCATTGTTAAAATGAGTTGTGGGCGTTGTTTATTTGGGTGTGGCCGTGGCCTAAAGGGGCGTTTCCCGTGACGTCACTTCCTGCTTTCCTTCCCAGGAGGCCCGAAAAGCTGCCAAGGCCACGCCCACCCCGGATGTGTCAATCACCACCGAGGCTCCGCCCCCTCCAGCTCAGGCCACGCCCCCTCCAGCCCAGGCCACGCCCCCTCCGGAGGTGACGCCGCCTGAGGATTTGGGGGATTTTGGGGGAATTTTGGGGGGTCTCACCCCAAATTTGGGGGTTTTTGAGGGAATTTTGTGGCGGTTTTGGGTGAATTTTGGGTGATTTTGGGGTGATTTTGGGGTGATTTTGGGGTGATTTTGGGGTGATTTTGGGGTGATTACAGGGTAATTTTGGGGTAATTTTGGGATGATTTTTAGGGTAATTTTGGGGTGAATTTTGGGTGATTTTTGGGGTGTTTTTGTGATGATTTTTAGGGTGATTTTGGGGTAATTTTGGGGTGAATTTGGGGCAATTCTGGGGTGATTTTGGGGTAATTTTAAGGGTAATTTTGGCGTAATTTTGGGATGATTTTTAGGGTAATTTTGGGGTGATTTTTAGGGTGATTTTGGGGGGAATTTTGGGTTAATTTTGGGGTGATTTTGGGGTAATTTTAGCATAATTTTGGGATGATTTTTAGGGTAATTTTGGGGTGAATTTGGCGTAGGGAATTTTCGGGGTGATTTTCGGGGTGATTTTTAGGGTGATTTTTACGGTGATTTCGGGGTGATTTTTGGGCTGAATTTGGGGTAATTTTGGGGTGAATTTGGGGTGATTTTTGGGGTGATTTTGGGGTGAATTTGGGGTAATTTTGGGGTAATGTTGGCGTAATTTTGGGATGATTTTTAGGCTAATTTCGGGGTGATTTTGGGGTGATTTCGGGGTGATTTCAGGTTGATTTTTGGGGACAAGAGTTCATTTTGGGGCCTCTGAGGGGGCATTTTGGGGTTTCCCCATTTCGAGCTAAAATTTTCAAATCTGGATAAATTTTGGGGGAAAAATATAATTATTTTGGGGGATCCCCAACTCCAAATTTTTGGGGTGCTGACTCCCCCCTTTATTTATTTTTATTTTTGGGGTTCCCAGCCCGACCTTCTCTGCGCTTTACGAGCCCGTGGCCACCGACCCGAAGCCGTGGGGGGGCTCCGGATTTTGGGGGGGTCCCTTCGGGGTCCCCTCACCAAAATGGGGGGACGGATCAAAACATGGCGGCGCCGCTGGTTCCACCTGGACCCCCAAAGGAGGGTCCTGGCCTATTATGGGGGTACCTGGGGGAGATTTTGGGGGGGGTTTAAAGAGAAATATTTGTGTATTTTTGATATAAAATAATTATATAAAAATTGAAAAATTTTGGGGTTTTAAAGAAAAATATTTATATTTTTTTATATAAAGTAATTGTATTAAATTTGAATATTTTGGGGGGTTAAAAAAAATATTTATGTATTTATATATAAAATAATTATATAAAATTTGAAAAATCTGCAGGGTTTTAAAGAAAAATATTTTTATATTTATATATAAAATAATTATATAAAATTCATAAAAAATATAAAATAAAAATATTTATATATGTATTTATTTATACATATATATTTCTTTATATAAATATTATAAAAATATTATATATATATTTCTTTATGTAAATATTATATAAATATTACATTTGTATTAATATAATATAATATAATATAATATAATATAATATAATATAATATAATATAATATAATATAATATAATATAATATAATATAATATAATATAATATAATATAATATAATATAATATAATATAATATAATATAATATAATATAATATAATATAATATAATATAATATAATATAATATAATATAATATTTATATAAATATTAAAATATTATAATTATTATATATAATAATATAGTATAATGTAACATATTATAATATATTATATTATAATGTAATAGAATAGAATAGAATTATTATAATAATATAAATATGATATAAATATTATATATATAAAAATAAATATTTAATATATTATATATTTATTATTATATTATTTTATTATTATTTATTATTATAATATAATAATTTATTATTATATTATTATATTATTATATTATATTATTTATTATATTATTTATTATATTATTATATTTATAAATAAATATTGCCACCAGTAGATCTGGTGCCAATATGGCGGAATGTCGGGGTGCAGGGCGGGTGAGGGGTGATGGATGAAGATTTTTTGGGGTCACACCCGCCATGTTTTCATCCCAGACCAGGCCCAGACCAAGCTCAAAGGTGTCATCTACTTCCAGGCCATCGAGGAGGTTTGGTACGACCCCGGGCGCGTGGCGGGAAAGGTAAAAAATCAACATTAAAGCTGAGTTTGAGGCCTGTCATGGCCGCCATGGGAAAAATGAAATGTGGGTTTGAGGCCTGTCTTGAAAAGGGAAATGTTGGTTTGAGGCCTGTCATGGCCGCCATGAAAAGGGAAATGTGGGTTTGAGGCCTGTCATGGCTGCCAGGAAAGGGGAAATGTGGGTTTGAGGCCTGTCATGGCCGCCAGGAAAAGGGAAATGTGGGTTTGGGCCTGTCTTGAAAAGGGAAATGTGGGTGTGAGGCCTGTCTTGAAAAGGGAAATGTGGGTTTGAGGCCTGTCATGGCCGCCATGGGAAAAGGGAAATGTGGGTTTGAGGCCTGTCTTGAAAAGGGAAATGTGGGTTTGAGGCCTGTCATGGCCGCCATGGGAAAAATGAAATGTGGGTTTGAGGCCTGTCTTGAAAGGGGAAATGTGAGTTTGAGGCCTGTCTTGAAAAGGGAAATGTGGGTTTGAGGCCTGTCATGGCCGCCATGGGAAAAATGAAATGTGGGTTTGAGGCCTGTCTTGAAAGGGGAAATGTGGGTTTGGGCCTGTCATGAAAAGGGAAATGTTGGTTTGAGGCCTGTCATGGCCGCCAAGAAAAGGGAAATGTGGGTTTGGGCCTATCTTGAAAAGGGAAATGTTGTTTCGGGCCTGTCATGGCCGCCAGGAAAAGGCCCCAAACCCCCCCAAAACGTCTCGCAGAGCCCCAACCCCCGCCTCACCTTCTGCCTCAAGACCTACGAGCGCCTGTTCTGGCTGGTGGCGCCGAGCGCGGAGGCGCTGCGCATCTGGATGGACGCCGTGCTCACGCTCACCCGCGGGGGCGCCTCCTTCTGACGCCTCCGCCATCATGGCGGCCGCCCTTTCCCCTCAGGTTTTCCCGCCTTTTTTCCTCACGTTTTCCCGTTCTTCTGCCTCACATTTTCCACCATTTTCCCCTCACATTTCCACCATTTTCCCCTCAGGTTTCCCGCCTTCTTTCCGCACCTTTTCCCACTCTTTTTCTGTCATATTTCCGCCATTTTCCCCTCACGTTTTCCACCATTTTCTCCTCAGGTTTCCCCCTTTTTTCCTCACCTTTTCCCGCTCTTTTCCCTCATATTTTTCTGCCATTTTCCCCTCACATTTCCCGCCATTTTTCCCTCACATTTCCCGCCATTTTCCCCTCAATTTCCCGCCATTTCCCCCCTATTTTCCCTCCATTTTCTCCCCTCCAAATCCATCCTGGAAGCCCCAAACTGGGAGCACTGGGAGCCGCTGGTCCTTCCCCTTATTGTATTTATTAAAGGTTTTTTTGGGACAAAATCTCCTCTTTTGGTCATTTTTGGGGAGAAAGGGATTGTGGGGGAAGGGCTGGCTGAGCCCTAATGAGCTTATTGTTAATGATATTTATTATTATTATTATTATTATTATTATTATTATTATTATTATTATTATTATTATTATTATTATTATTGTTATTATTATTATTATTATTATTATGCAATTGATGAAACTCATACTATTAAAATTTCAATAATAGGTAATTCTATTAGTAAGGTAATAGACTTAAGGTAATAGAATAATAATGTAAAAAATAATAATAAAAATAATAATACTAATAAAATAATTTTTTAAATAATTTTTTTATAATTACTAATAAAAATACTAATATAAAAAATAGTAATAGCCGTTATTATTATTTTTGTTAAATTATTATTCATAATAATTATTTTATTAAATGATAAGGAATAAATAATAAGGAATAAAAAGGAATAAATAAAAAGGAATAAATAATAAGGAATAAAAACGAATAAATAAAAAGGAAAAACAATAAGGAATGAAAAATATTTTTGACACAATAAAATTTCAATTATTTTAAATTCCAAAAAATTGTAAAAGAACTACAAAATAATGAAAAAGAAAAAAAAGAAAAAAATCGTGAAAAACTAAAAATATTAAATAAAAAATTTAAAAATATTAAAAAATAACCATAAAAAAATAGTAGAAAATAAAATCAATAATAAATTAATTATAAAAAATAAAATAAAAAATAAAACTCAAAATATTAAAAAATAAAAATAATAAAAAATAAACTTTTTCCCCCAAAAATCACAATTCACACATTTTTCCACCACATCCGTTTATTGGCCCCGCCCTCAGCCCAGCAGGGGCAGCAACAGGAAGGGGAGGAGCCACCCGGCCCCGCCCAGGGCCTGGCCCCGCCCCACCGGGCCCTTGATCCCATCCTTGCGCCCCTTTGGCCGCCCCAGGGTCACGTGACCTGCGGCCATCTTGTCACCGGCAGCCATGTTATCCCCAGCAGCCATTTTCTCCCCAGCAGCCATCTTGTCCCCAGCAGCCATCTTGTCCCGACCATCCATCTTGTCCCCACCATCCATCTTGCCCCCAGCAGCCATTTTGCCCCCGGCAGCCATCTTGCCACCACCAGCCCTCTTGTTGCCGGTGGCATCTGCGGCCATTTTGCCATCGCTGCTCATCTCCTTAACATCACCAGCGGCCATATTGGTGACACCTCCACTTCCAGCGGCGGCCATATTGGTGACACCCCCACTTCCAGCCACATCGTCCGCCATCTTGGTGGCGTTTTCGGGCGGGGCCGTGGGGGCGTGGCCGTGCGGGAGCAGCTCCAGGCGGGGCAGGTCGGGCTCGAAGAAGGTTTTATTGGCCAAGTTCCGGTTGCAGAGGTCGCCATGACAACAGGAGCCGCTGATTGACGCCGCCTCGTCCCCGCGCCACTCCCGCCCGCAGGCGCCATCTTGGACGCACCCGCGGATTTCCCGCCAAAAGGTGCGGTTACCTGAGGGAGGGTTGGAGTTAAAGCCACGCCCACACCTGCCCAGGTGTCACCCCCCGGTGTGGCCACGCCCACTCACCCATGCGCAGGGTGACGTTGCCATGGAAACAGCCCCGCAGGTCGTCGTAGCACTGGACGATGGTGGTGGGGGGGCAGGGCCCGGCCTCAGGGCAGCCATGACAGCGCAGCCCGTTGGGCGTCCGGCCGCTGGTGTTGGCTGAGGGGGCGGGGCGGGGTCAGCGGGGTCCCAGTCCATCCCAGTTTGATCCCAGTCCCTCCCAGTTTGATCCCAGTTCCCTCCCAGTCCCTCCCAGTCCCCCCAAATCCCCTCCCAGTCCCTCCCAATTCCCTCCCAGTCCCTCCCAGTTCACCCACATTCCATCCCAGTCCCTCCCAGTCCCTCCCCCAGATTCCCCTCCCAGTCCATCCCAGTTTAATCCCAGTCCCTCCCAATTCCTCTCCCAGTCCCTCCCAGTCTCCCCAATCCCCTCCCAGTCCCACCCAGTCCCTCCCAGTCTCTCCCAGTCCCTCCCAATTCCTATCCCAGTCCCCTGAAATCCCCTCCCAGTCCCTTCCAGTCCCCCCAATTCCCCTCCCAGTCCCTCCCAGTCCCTCCCAGTCCCCCCCAGTCCCCTCCCAGTCCTTCCCAGCGCACCCCCAAAAATGACCACTCATGGACAGCCTAAAACTGACCCCTATGGACACCCCAAAACTGACCAGTATGGACACCCCAATGGACACAGCCCCAAAAATGACCCTGATGGACACCCTAAAAGTGACCATTAATGGACACCCCAAAACTGACCAATATGGACACCCCAATGGACACAACCCCAGAACTGACCATTAATGGACAGACAAAAACTGACCCCTATGGACAACCTGGAACTGACCATTAATGGACACCCTAAAAGTGACCATTAATGGACACCCCTAAAACTGACCATTAATGGACACCACACCCACCCCCCATTATTTGCCCCTCCCCCCGCCCCTCCCCCACTCACTCCAGGTCACAGCGGCCACGGCCTCGCTGCACACGTCACTCTCGGGGGGACAGGTGACATTGGTGACGTCACTGCAGGTGCCACCGTCGGTGTCCCCGCAGCTCAGGCACTGCAGCGCCAGCGACCCTGAACCACAAAATAAATTAAAAATAAAAATGAAAACATTAAAAATAAAAAATGTCCACCCTCTTGCCCCAATAAAATTAAAAAAAAAAAATAAAAATTTAAAATAAAAAATTTCCACCCCCCCTTCACCCCGAAAAAATTAAAATTAAAATAAAAATTCCTCCCGCACCCCAATAAAATTATGAATGAGAATTAAAAAATTAAAAATCAAAAGTAAAAAAATTCACACCCCTTCGCCCCGAAAAAATTAAAAAATAAAAATAAAAAAATTAAAAATTAAAAGTAAAAATTCTCCCCTCCCCCCAAAAAATTAAAAATTAAAAATAAAAATTCCTCCCCTCGCCCCAATAAAATTTTAAATAAAAATTTCCCCCTCCCCCCAAAAAAATTAAAATTAAAAATAAAAATTCCTCCCCTCACCCCAATGAAATTATGAATGAGAATTGAAAAATTAAAAATTAAAAATAAAAAAATTCACACCCCTTCGCCCCGAAACAATTAAAAATTAAAATAAAAATTCTCCTCCCTCTCCCCCAAAAAATTAAAAAATAAAAATAAAAATATTAAAAATTAAAAATAAAAAATTCCCCCTCCCCCCAAAAAAATTAAAAATAAAAATTCTTCCCTCACCCCCAAAAATTAAAAATAAAAATAAAAATTCCCTCCTTGCCCCGATGAAATTGTAAATAAAAAATCCCCCCTCCCCCCCAAAAATTAAAAAATAGAAATAAAAATTCCTCCCCTTGCCCCATTAAAATTATAAATAAAAAAATCCCTCTTCGCCCCAAAAAAATTAAAATTAAAAATAAAAAATTCCTCCCCTTGCCCCAATAAAATTATAAATAAAAATTCTCCCCTTGCCCCAAAAAATTAAAAATTAAAAATAAAAAATAAAAATTAAAAATAAAAAAATTAAAAATTAAAAATAAAAAAATTAAAAATAAAAAAATTAAAAATAAAAAAATTCCCCCCTCGCCCCAATAAAATTATAAATAAAAAATTCCTCCCTCACCCTAAAAAAATTAAAATTAAAAATAAAAATTCTCCCCTCACCCCAATAAAATTATAAATAAAAAATTCCCCCTCGCCCCAAAAAAATGAAAACTAAAAATAAAAATTCCTCCCCTCCCCCCAAAAAAATTAAAAATAAAAATTCCCCCTTGCCCCCAAAAAATTAAAAATTAAAAATAAAAAAAATTAAAAATTAAAAAAAAATATTCCCCCCTTGCCCAAATAAAATTATAAATAAAAAATTCCCCCTCGCCTCCAAAAAAATGAAAATAAAAGTTCCTCCCTCGCCCCCAAAAAATTAAAAATTAAAAATAAAAATTCTCCCCTCACCCCAATAAAACTGTAAATAAAAAATCCCCTCCCCAAAAAATTAAAAATAAAAATTCCTCCTCGCCCCCAAAAAAATTAAAAATAAAAATCAAAATTCCGCCCTGGCCGTGGGGGTTGGGACGGGTCCCGACCTGTCCCGGCCCCACCCGGGGCACGCCCAGGTAAGGCCAGAGCTGGGGGGGGAGGGGCGGCCCTGCCCCACAGATCTGAGCCTAAATAATCCTCTGCCCCACAGATCTGAGTCTAAATAATCCCCTGCCCCATAGAGCTGAGTCTAAATAATCCCCCTGCCCCACAGATCTGAGCCCAAACTCCCCCTGCCCCATAAATCTGAGTCTAAATAATCCCCCTGCCCCATAGATCTGAGCCTAAACAACCCCCCTGCCCCATAGATCCGAGCCCTGACATTGTTCTGCCCCACAGATCTGATCCTAAACACCCCATAGATCTGATTCTAAACAACCCCTGCCCCACAGATCTGAGTCTAAATAATCCCCCTGCCCCACAGATCTGACCCCAAATATTCCTTTCCTGCCCCACAGCCCCTCTGCCCCACAGATCTGACCCCTGACACCCCCTGCCCCAAAACTCCCACCCCCAACCCCTGACCCGGCCCCGCCCCACAGATCCCCTCCCCCGTACCTGGCAGCAGCAGCAGCGGCAGCAGCGGCACCAGCCGGGCCCCCCCCATGGCCCGGCCCCACATCTGGGCGCCGTGGGGCAGAACCGGCCCATTTATGGGAGCCGGGACAGGGTGGGGCCGGGGTGGGGCGGGGGTGGGTGGGGGGCCCTCGGGGCTCCCCGCCCCATAGAGAGGTGTCACGGCTTCCCCCGCCCCATAGCGCGGTGTCACGGCTTTCCCAAGGCTTCCCCCGCCCCATAGCGCGGCCCCCAAAGCCTCCCCTGCCCCATAGCGCGGCCCTGAGGTGACTGCTGGGCTCTGTGCCCCATAGAAATGCCCCATAGAAAATTCCCCATAGAATCTGTGGGGCAGCGAGGAGGATGAGGAGGAGGAGGGGGGGGAGGGGCTGCAGGGGGGGAGGGGCGGCGCTGGGTGGGGAGGGGTCTCCGGGGAGGGAATTGCAGAAATGGCCCTGGCAGCAGCTCAGCCCCATAGGAACGTCCTGCCCCACAGATCTGTTCTGCCCCATGGATCCGTCCTGCCCCACAGGACCCCCCCAGGGCCCCCCCAGCCCCACGGGGGTCTCGCACCACTCGGGGGTCGCGCAGCCCCGGATCAGCCACGGCTCCCCCGAGGGACCTGGGGGAGGAAATGGGGGAGGGGTCACGGTGGGGGGAGGGGAAGGTTCGGCCCTAGAGAGACCCAAAAATACCCCAGAGACCCCATAGGAACAGCCTGCCCCATAGAGACCCCATAGACCCCATAGAGACCCATAGAGACCCATAGAGACCCCATAGACCCCATAGAGACCCATAGACCCCATAGAGACCCCATAGACCCCATAGAGACCAATAGGGACCCCATAGACCCCATAGAGACCCATAGAGACCCATAGAGACCCATAGAGACCCATAGAGACCCATAGACCCCATAGAGACCCATAGAGACCCATAGAGACCCCATAGAGACCCATAGACCCCATAGACCCCATAGAGACCCATAGACCCCATAGAGACCCCATAGAGACCCATAGAGACCCATAGAGACCCATAGAGACCCCATAGACCCCATAGAGACCCCATAGAGACCCATAGAGACCCCATAGAGACCCATAGACCCCATAGACCCCATAGAGACCCATAGACCCCATAGAGACCCCATAGAGACCCATAGAGACCCCATAGACCCCATAGACCCCATAGAGACCCCATAGAGACCCATAGAGACCCATAGAGACCCATAGAGACCCATAGACCCCATAGAGACCCCATAGAGACCCATAGACCCCATAGAGACCCCATAGACCCCATAGAGACCCCATAGAGACCCATAGACCCCATAGAGACCCCATAGAGACCCATAGAGACCCATAGAGACCCATAGACCCCATAGAGACCCATAGAGACCCCCAGCCCCTCCCCCTTAGCCCCGCCCCTCCCCCTTGGCCCCGCCCCTCCCCCTTAGCCCCGCCCCTCCCCCACCTTGGCCCCGCCCCGTCACGCAGCGGGTCCGGCCCCCCCCGCAGGGCAGGATTTGGGGGGGGGTGCAGGCGGTGGGGGAGGGGCAGTCGCTGCCCCAGCAGCGCAGGCCGGATGGGGGAGGGGCGTCGGGAGGGTCTGCAGCAGGATAGAGCAGTATGGACCAGTATAAACTAGTATAAACCAGTATAAACCAGTATGAACCAGTATGGACCAGTATAAACTAGTATAAACCAGTAAAATATAAATCGAAATATAAAATATAAAATATAAAATATAAATATGAAATATAAAATAAATAATATAAAATATAAAATATAAAATATAAAATACAAAATATAAAATATAAAATATAAAATATAAAATATAAAATATAAAATATAAAATATAAAATATAAAATATAAAATATAAAATATAAAATATAAATAAAAAATATAAAATATGAAATATAAAATATAAAATGTAAAATATAAAATATAAATATAAAATATTTCTATTTCTATTTCTCTCACCGTTCCCGTTCCCGCATTTCATTTCCACCTTTCGGCCGTTTCCGGTCTCGAACCCGAGGAGGCCCCGGCAGGGCCCGGCCCGGCCACACCCACGGAGCCGGAGCGGCCCCTCCCCCCCTGCGGGTCACGTGGGGTCATGGGAGCCGCCCCTCCCCCCCGCGGGGTCACGTGGGGTCACAGGAACCGCCCCTCCCCCCCTGTGGTTCACGTGGGGTCATTGGGAACAGCCCCTCCCCCCCTGCGGGTCACGTGGGGTCATTGGGAACCGCCCCCCCCCCCTGCGGGGTCACGTGGGGTCACTGGGAACAGCCCCTCCCCCCCTGCGGGTCACGTGGGGTCATTGGGAACAGCCCCTCCCCCCCTGCGGGTCACGTGGGGTCATTGGGAACCGCCCCTCCCCATCTGCGGGTCACGTGGGGTCATTGGGAACAGCCCCTCCCCCCTGCGGGTCACGTGGGGTCACAGGAGCCGCCCCTCCCCCACCCCGCGCTCAGACCCCTCCCCCACCTCGCCCTCCATCGGTGGCCACGCCCAGGTTTTTTTATTTTGCCCCGCCCCCAGTGAAACCCCTCCCCCATTTTGGCCCTTCCCCCCATTTTAGCCCCTCCCCTTTCTCCTGCCCCTCCCCTTCCAAACCCCTCCCTCATTTTGGCCCCTCCCCCATTTTAGACCCCTCCTTTTTTGCCCCTCCCCCCTTTCTCCCCCCCCCCCTCCCCCACCTCCAGGTCCCCGGCTGATGACGTCAATGCAGCGATCCCCGGGGTGGGGGCAGGGCAGCAGCTCCGGGGGGCCCCGGCAGGAACCGTCAGAGCTGTCACAGGTGGGGCAGAGACCTGGGACCAGTATGGACCAGTATAAACCAGTATGGACCAGTATAAACCAGTATGGACCAGTATAAACCAGTATACGGACCAGAATGGACCAGTATAAACCAGTATGGACCAGTATAAACCAGTATAAACCGGTATGGACCAGAATGGACCAGTATAAACCAGTATGGACCAGTATAAACCAGTATGGACCGCTATGGAGCAGTATTAACCAGTATGGACCAGTATGGACCAGTATGGACCAGTATAAACCAGTATGGACCAGTACGGACCAGAATGGACCAGTATGGACCGGTATGGACCAGTATAAACCAGTATAAACCAGTATGGACCAGTACGGACCAGAATGGACCAGTATGGACCAGTATGGACCAGTATGGACCGGTATGGACCAGTATAAACCAGTATAAACCAGTATGGACCAGTCTAAACCAGTATAAACCAATAAAAATCAAAATAAACCAGTAAAAACCATTTTAACCGGTTTAAACCAGTATAAACCATTATAACCAGTATAAACCAGTATAAACAGTATAAACCAGTACGAACCAGTATAAACCATTATAACCAGCATAAACCAGTAAAAACCAGTTTAAACCAGTACAAACCAGTATAAACCAGTATGAACCAGTATAAACCGTTATAACCAGTATAAACCAGTTTAACCCAGTCCAAACCAGTGGGAACCGCCCCCTGCCCCTCCCCCACTCTCACCTTTCCCCCTGTCCTCGCCGTGGGGGAGGGGAGGGGCGGGGCTGGGGGCGGGGCTTCCCTCCCGCCCCTCCCCCCACCGCTCCTCCCTCAGCGTCACCAGCTCCCCGTGGGACCGGAAGTGGAGCACGACTTCCGGCGCGCCCGTGACGTCACATCCGCTCTCCGTCCGCGTTGACTCGACGCCGTCTGGGTTAAAAAAAAATAAAAATAAAAATTAAAAAAAAAATTTTAAAAATTTTAAAAAGGGGATTAAAGGGTGGGGGAGGGGTGAGAGCCCCAAAATCGCCCCTCCCCCACCCCCCGGCCCCTCCTCCACCCCCACCCCGCCCCTCCCCCACCCCTCCCCCTTCACCTTTCAGCGTTTTCAGCGTCGTGCGGCGACAAACGAGGGGGGAGGGGCAGGGGGCGGGGCGGCAGCCGGTGACGTCACAGCGAGGGCAGAGGAGGGCGGGGACTGTTGGGGGAGGGGGAGGGGTGAGACCCCCAAAAATTTCCCGCCAAAAAAATAAAATTTGGGGGGAAAATAATTCGAGAAAATTCCCTGCCCCTCCCCCACCCTGAAAAAAAATCCACAAAATTCGGAAAAAATTCCAGGAAAAATTCCGGCCCCTCCCCCCACCCTGGGGGTGTGGGGGAGGGGTGGGGGAGGGGTGGGGGAGGGGTGGGGGAGGGGTTACCTGTTCCCAGCAGCCCCCACAGCAGCACCCAGCCCCTCCCCCACCTCATTTCCCCTCCCCCTGAAAACAAAAATTAATTTTTTTGGGATCCGCTTTTTATAGAGGTTGGGTGGGGGAGGGGCTTCGCTCCGGCCCCTCCCCTTTAAAAAAATATTTTCCCCTCCCCCAACCCCAAATTTCCTCTTTTTTTTTTTTTTTTTTTTTTGGGGGAGGGGAGGAAGAAAGTGTTGAAATGAGGGTGGGGGAGGGGCGCGGGATTGACCAATCAGAATTTATTTTTTAATATTTTAATATTTTTATTATTATTAATTTAATTTAATTTAATTTAATTTAATTTTATTTTATTTTATTTTATTTTATTTTATTTTATTTTATTTTATTTTATTTTATTTTATTTTATTTTATTTTATTTTATTTTATTTTGTCTTCTTTTATTTTGTTTTTCTTTTTATTTTGTCTTAGGTAATTTAATTTATTTTAATTTAATTTTATTTTATTTTAGGTAATTTAATTTTTTAAAATTTAATTTAATTCAGTTTTATTTTATTTTATTTTATTTTATTTTATTTCATTTCATTTTATTTCATTTTATTTCATTTTTATTTTATTTTAGGTAATTTAATTTAATTTATTTTTATTTTATTTTCCGTTATCTTTTTTATTTTATTTTTTTAATCTCTTTTAACTTTCATTTTCATTTTAGTCAATTTAATTTATTTTCATTTTATTTTACTATGTTGAAATGAGGGTGGGGGAGGGGCACGGAATCGACCAATCAGAATCGATTTGATTTTATTTTTATTTCATTTTATTTCGTTTTATTTCATTTTATTTCATTTTTATTCCATTTTATTCCATTTCATTTTCATATTTTCGGGTGGGGAGGGGCAATAAATAGGGAAGGGGGGCGGGGTCAGAGGAGGAGGAGGGGGAGGGGCAACAACATCACCAGGAGGGGGGGGAGGGGCGACCGGAAGTGGGCGGAGCTTGAAACCCCCGGGGCTCCTCGGGGGGGAGGGGCCGTGACCGGAAACGCCGCGTGGGGGGGAGGGGGGGGACAGCCGGTGACGTCACGCCCCTCCCCCACCGCGATGTCCCCGCCCGGCGCCACCAAGATGGCGGCGGGGGTGGGGGTGGGGAGGGGGCGGGGCGTGGTGACGTCACTTCCTGTGGCGTTGAGCCGGTTCAAAATGGCGGCGCCGCAGTCGGGGGGGGCCGAAACCCCCGAGGCCACCAAATCCCCCCCGGGGCCACCGGGAAAGTGTCACCTCCGGGGGTGGCCGGGGCGGAGGGGACAGCGGGGGTGGCACTTCCGGTGACGTCATTGATGTCCCCAAGGGCAGCGGTGACACTCGGGCCTGCTGTTCCTTCCATGGCCACCGTGTCCCCAACTGTGGCCACCAAAATTTTGTCACTTCCTGGGGACACTGTGGCAAAAGCCACTGGGGTGGTGGCACCTCTGATGACGTCATTGATGTCCCCAGAGCCGCCGGTGACACTCGGGTCTGCTGTCCCCACTGTGGCCACCACGTCCCCACCGGTGGCCACCAAGATGTTGTCACCTCCTGGGGTCACTGGGACAGAGGTGACAGCGGGGGTGGCTCCTCCAGTGACGTCATCAATGTCCCCAAGGGCTCCGGTGGCACTCGGGTCTGTTGTTCCCTCTGTGGCCACCAAATCCCCACCGGTGGCCACCAAGAGTTTGTCACTTCCTGAGGCCGTGGTGACAGCGGCCAATGGGGTGGTGGCACTTCCGGTGACGTCATTGATGTCCCCAGAGCCGCCAGTGACACTCGGGTCTGCTGTTCCTTCCATGGCCACCGTGTCCCCAACTGTGGCCACCAAAACTTTGTCACTTCCTGGGGTTGTTGGGACAGAGGTGACAGCGGGGGTGGCACTTCCGGTGACGTCATCGATGTCCCCAGGGTCACCGGTGACACTCGGGTCTGTTGTCCCCTCTGTGGCTACCAGGTCTGCACCAGTGGCCACCAAGATTTTGTCACCTCCTGAGGCCGTGGTGACAGCGGCCAATGGGGTGGTGGCACTTCCGGTGACGTCACTGATGTCCCCAAGGCCAGCAGTGAGATTCGAACCTTCTGTCCCCTCCGTGGCCACCGTGTTCCCATCTGTGGCCACCAAGATTTTGTCACCTCCTGGGGCTGTTGGGACAGAGGTGACAGTGGCCACGGGGGTGGTGGCACCTCTGATGACGTCATTAATGTCCCCAGGGCCACAAAGGACTCTCGACTCTTCTGTTCCTTCCATGGCCACCGTGTCCCCAACTGTGGCCACCAAGATTTTGTCACCTGCTGGGGGTGTGGTGACAGTGGCCAATGGGGTGGTGGCACCTCCAGTGACGTCATTGATGTCCCCAAAGCCACCAGTGACACTCGGGTCTGCTGTTCCTTCCGTGGCCACCAAATCCCCACCGGTGGCCACCAAGATGTTGTCACCTCCTGGGGTCCCTGGGACAGAGGTGACAGCAGGGGTGGCACTTCCGGTGACGTCATCGATGTCCCCAAGTCCAGCAGTGACACTTGGGTCTGCTGTCCCCTCCATGGCTACCAGGTCAGCACCGGTGGCCACCAAGAGTTTTGTCACATCCTGGGGCCGTGGTGACAGCGGCCACTGGGGTGGTGGCACCTCTGATGACGTCATTGATGTCCCCAGGGCCACAAAGGACTCTCGACTCTTCTGTTCCTTCCATGGCCACCGTGTCCCCAACTGTGGCCACCAAAACTTTGTCACCTCCTGGGGTCGCTGGGACAGAGGTGACAGCGGGGGTGGAACCTCCGGTGACGTCATTGATGTCCCCAAGGGCAGCGGTGACACTCGGGTCTGTTGTTCCTTCCATGGCCACCGTGTCCCCAACCGTGGCCACCAAGATTTTGTCACTTCCTGGGGCCGTGGTGACAGCGGCCAATGGGGTGGTGGCACCTCTGATGACGTCATTGATGTCCCCAGAGCCACCAGTGACACTCGGATCTTCTGTCCCCACTGTGGCCACCAAATCCCCACCGGTGGCCACCAAAACTTTGTCACCTCCTGGGGTCGCTGGGACAGAGGTGACAGCGGGGGTGGCACTTCCGGTGACGTCACTGATGTCCCCAGGGTCGCTGGTGACACTCGGGTCTGTTGTTCCCTCTGTGGCCACCACGTCCCCACCGGTGGCCACCAAAACTTTGTCACCTCCTGGTGTCACGGGGACAGCGGGGGTGGCACTTCCGGTGACGTCACTGCTGTCCCCAGAGCAGTTGGTGGCCCCCGGCCCCGCCGAGCCCTCGGTGGCCACCACCCCCCCAGGAGTGGCCACCAAGCTTCCGTCACTTCCTGCAGCCGCGGCGACACTTCCGGTGGCGTCATCGCTGTCCCCAAGCCCCGCGGTGGCGCTCGGAGCCTCCTCTGTCCCCCCCGTGGCCACCGCGGCGATGACGTCATCGGGGCAGTCCGGGGGCAGCGGGGGAGGGGAGGGGGGAGGGGGAGGGGCGGCCAGGGGGCAGCGGGGGTGTGGGGGAGGGGCGGGGGCGGCGGGGAGGGGGGGGCAGAGCGCTGTGGGGGAGGGGCGGGAGGGTTAAAGGTGAGGGGGAGGGGAGGAGCCACGAGGGGGCTCCGGGACCCCTCCCCCACCCTGTAGAACCTTAAAGGATCCCACAGAGACCCTCCCCCACAGGACCCCCAGACCTCCCCCCACAGGGACCCCCAGACCCCTCCCCCCCCCACAGGGACCCAAAGGACCCTCCCCCCATAGGGACCCAAAGGACCCCTCCCCCACCCTATAGAGACCTATGGGACACCCCAAACCCCCCAAAGCACCCACGGGACCCCCCAAAATCCCCCAAATAGCCACCCCGAAACCTCCCATAATAACCCCATAACCCCCCAGAGCACCCATGGGACCCCCCAGCACCCATGGGAACCCCAAAATCCTCCATAGCACCCCTAAATCTCCTCTAGACCACCCCGTAGCACCCCAAAACACCCACGGGACACCCCAAAATCCTCCAGAGCACCCCAAAATCCCCCATATTTACCCCATATCCCCCACAGCCACCCTAGAGCACCCCCAAATCCCAGAGCACCCCAAAATCTCCTCTACATCCCCCACAGCCCCCCAAAATCCCCCCCACAACACCCATGGGACCCCCCAAAATCCCACAGAACCCCAATATCGCCCATAGCACCCCAAAATTTCCTCTAGACCACCTCATAGCACCCCAAATCCCCCCCATAGCACCCATGGGACACCCCAAAATCCCCCAGAGCACCCCAAAATCCCCTCATAGCACCCCACAGCCACCCCAGAGCACCCATGGGACCCCCCCAAAACCCTCTAACCCCCCAATATCCCCTCTATAGCACCCCATAGCACCCCAAAATCCCCCCCATAGCACCCATGGGACACCCCAAAACGCTCCATAGCACCCCAAAATCCCCCATAGCACCCCAAAATCTCCTCTAGACCACCCCATAACCCCCCCCATAGCACCCCCCAAATCCTACAGCACCCACAGGACCCCCATAACCCCCCACAGCCCCCCAAAATCCCCCCCATGGCACCCATGGGACTCCCCAGATCCCCTCAGAGCCCCCCAAAATCCCCCCCAAATCCCCCATAGCACCCACAGGACACCCCCAAATCCCAGAGCCCCCCAAATCCCCCCACAGCACCCATGGGACCCCCAAACCCCCCGCCCCTCCCCACGCACCCCCAGCAGCAGCAGCAGCCTCAGCCCCCTCGGCTCCATCCCGACCCGGCTCCGAATTTTGGGGTCTGGCCTGGGACCCCCTTTATCCCCTGCCCCACCCACCCCCACAAAGGGGGAGGGGCGGCGGCCCGGCCCCAGGAATGTGGGGCGCCCTCCCCCCGCCCCTGCCCCCAATTATGGGCACCCCAAAACGGGCCCCGCCCCCACCTCTGCCCCACTGACCCCGCGCGCCGCCACTTTGGGGGTTCCGCACCTTTAATTTGGGGTCCCCCCATATCCGGGCCCCGTTTGTTTGGGGTCCCCCTCCCATCAATTTGGGGTTCCTTTGGCCTGGCCCCAAAAATTTTGGGGTCCCCCTGTCCCCACCCCCATCAATTTGGGGTCCCGGCCCCAGAAATTTTGGGGTTCAACCCCCATAAATTTGGGGTCCCCCTGTTTTGGCACCAAAGATTTGGGGTCCCCCTGTCTCCACCCCCAAAAATTTGGGGTCCCCCAAATCCCAGCCCCAAAAATTTGGGGTCCTGGTCCCAAAAATTTGGGGTCCCCCTGTCCCAGCCCCCCCAAATTTGGGGTCCCTCGAGTCTCGACCCCCAAAATTTGGGGTCCCCCCCGCCCTGATCCCCCAAATTTGGGGTCCCCCTGTCCCCAGTTCCCAAAAATTTGGGGTCCCCCCTCAAAAATCTGAGGTCCCCCAAATCCCATCCCAAAATTTGGGGTTCTCAGCCCCCCAAATTTGGGGTCCGCCCCCTCCCCCATTTATTTCGGTGTCCCCCAAACCCCCTCCCCTCCCCCCCCGCCCCCCATTTTTGGGGGTTCCTTTTTCCTCCCCTCCCTCCTCCCCTCCCCCCCCAATTTCGGGGTTCCCCTCCCTCCTCGTCCTCCCCTCCCTCAAACACTCCGTCCGCCCAGTTTCCGCTGCGCGAGAGCGGGAGCGGCGGCGGCGGCTCCGGGGAGCGGCTCGAGCGGTGAGAGCGGCCCGGGGTGGGGAGGTGGGGAGCGCGGGGCATTGTGGGAGCGCGGGGACAGCGCCCCCAGCGGGGGAGAGTGGCGCGCCCCTCCCCCACAAACATGGCCAGCGGGGCATTGTGGGATTGATGGGGAGGGGCGGGAATGGTGGGGGAGGGGTGGGGTGGGGGTCGGGAGGGGGGAGGGGCGGCTGGAGAGGGAAAAGGGGGTTGGAAAGGGGAGGGGCCTGAGGATTGGGGAGGGGCTTGGGGAGGGTGGGGGAAAATGGGGTGGGGGGTCAGGGGAGGAGCTTGGGGGGTGGGGAGGGGCCTTAGGATTGGGGGAGGGGCTTGGGGGAGGGGAGGGGTGGGATGGGGGAGGGGCTTGGGATGAGATAATGAGGGGAAGGGGGAGGGCCTTAGGATTGGGGGAGGGGCTTGGGAGAGCAGGGGAGGGGAAGGCTGTGGTGGGATGGGGATGGGGGAGGGGAGGTGGGCGTGGCCCAGCTGAGGTGGGCGCGCCCCTCCCCCCCCCCCCCAGGGCGGCCATGATGGCGGCCGGGCGGGGCCCGGGCGGAGCCTTCGAGGAGGAGGAGGAGGAAGAGGAAGAGGAGGAAGAAGAGGAGGAAGAGGAGGAAGTGGGGGGTGAGCGGGGAGGGGCGGGGGGCGTGGCTGGGATGGGGGGGAGGGGCGCTCACCCATGACATCATCGCCCCTCCCCTCCCCCCCCTTTCAGCGCCTCCCCATGAGGAAGACTCGGCCTCCGAGGCCACCTCGGTGACGTCATCATCGGGCGACAGCCGCGCCCCCTCCCCCTCCGCCAACGGCTGCGCAGGTACCGCCCTCCCCCACCCCCCGCCCCTCCCCCACACCGACCCCTCACTCACCCCTCCCCCCTCCCCCACAGGAAGCCGGACCCGCCCATCGGAGGAGGAGCCTCGGCCATTTCCGGCGGGGGGAGGGGAGAACGAGGCGGGTGGGGGAGGGGCCAGCCCCGCCCCCCGCGCCGCGGGTGGGGGGAGGGGCGGGCGAGGAGTGGCACAAATGCCCCGAGTGTGGGCGGGGCTTCGGCACCTCCCGCGCCCTCAAGGTTCACCGCAGTTACCACGTGGGCAGGAAACGCCCGCAGGCCCCGCCCCCCGCCCCTCCCCCACCCCAATCCTGCCCCTCCCCCTCCTCCTCCTCCTCGCAGCCGCCATTTAAGTTCCATTACATCTGCGCCGAGTGCGGCCTCGGCTTCGTGGCGCCGGCGGCTCTGGGCGCCCATCGCTGCGACCACCACGGCTGGCGCCGCCGCCGCCCCTCCCCCACCGCCTCCCCTCCCCCTCCCCGCCGCCCCGCCCCTCCCCCCGCCCCGCCCGCCCCTCCCCCGGCCCCGTTCCGCTGCACCGAGTGCGCCGGGGCCTTCGGGCTGGTGGCGGAGCTGCACGAGCACTACATCCGCCATGCCCGGGGGGAGCTCTGAGAGCGGGGGAGGGGCTGGGGGAGGGGGGGAGGGGCATCCGCCATGCCCGGGGGTGGAGCTCTGAGTGTGGGGGACGCAGAGAACAGGAAGTGATGTCACGGTGGCGTGGTGAATGTGTGGTGGGGGTTTATGGGGAGGAAGTGACGTCATAGGGAGGTGGGAGTGGCGGCCTCCGCTCGGCCAATCGGGAGCTGCTTTTTGTTCCTGCCTTCCCTCGGAGATGATGTCATGGGTGATGTCATAACCTCACACGACCAATCAGGAGCCGCTTTTATTTTCACACATTTTTTTGGTTAAGCCCCGCCCCCTCAGAGCTGCTGCCACCAGTGACGTCACAGCCACAGCAACCAATCAGGAGCCACGTTTATTTCCCGCCAATTTCCCTATAAGCCCCACCCCTCAAAGTTCCCACCCCAATGATGTCACAACTGCACACACCCAATCAGAAGCCTCTTCAATTTTCCCACCAATTTCCCTTTAAGCCCCGCCCCTCAGAACTTCCATCACCAGTGACGTCACAACCACACACACCCAATCAGGAACCACCTTATTTTCCCGCCTTCTTTCCCTTTAAGCCCCGCCCCTCAGAACTCCCACCATCAATGACGTCACAACCGCACACACCCAATCAGGAACCGCCTTTATTTTCCCGCCTTTTTTTCCCCCTCTAAGCCCCGCCCCTCCCGCCGCGGCCCCGCCCCTCAGAGCTCCCCCCGCGCGTGCCGGATGTAGTGCCGGTGCAGCGCCCCCTCGCGGGCGAACGCGCGCCCGCACTCCGTGCAGGCCAGAGGGGGCGTGGCCTGAACCGGAAGCGGCCGCATCACGGGAACGGGAGCGGTTTGACCCGGAAGCGACTGTACAACAGGAAGTGGCTGTGTAACCGGAAGTGAGTGTGTGACCGGAAGTGGTGCGGCGCGAACCGGAAGTGGGGCGGTTGGAACCGGAAGTGGGTGGGGTTTTCCGCCGGAAGCGGCGGCGGGGTGGGCGTGGGCGCGCTGGTGGCGCAGCAGCGCCGGGGAGGAGGCGAAGGGGCGCGCGCAGACGAAGCAGACGAAGAGCGCCCCCCGCAGCGCCGCCGCCGCGAGGTCCCGCGGGTGCTGGCGCTTGGCGTGGCGGGCGGCGAACGCCGCGTCCGGAAACGTGATCAGGCAGCGGCGGCAGCGGCGGGAACCCAGCCGGTCTGGGGGGGGGAGGGGAAGGGGGGACACTCGTGGGGACACGGGGGTGGCACTGCGGCACCCGTGGGGGGATGGGTGGGACACCCAGAGGGACACGGGGACACCCTGGGGTGGCACTGGGACACCGTGGGACACCCAGAGGACACGGGGATATCGGGGTGACACCTGGGGTGGCACTGGGACACCCAAAGGGACATGGGGGATGGCACTGGGACACCCAAAGGGACACAGGGATTCCGTGGGGATGGCACTGGAACACCCGAAGGGACACGGGGACACCCTGGGGTGGCACTGGGACACCCAAAGGGACATGGGAGGGATGGGTGGGACACCCACAGGGACAGGGGGGTGGCACTGGGACACTCAAAGGGATACAGGGACATGGGGGTGACACCGGGGCACCCATGGGACACCCAAAAGGACGTGGGGACACCCTGGGGTGGCACTGGGATACCCAAAGGGACACAGGGACACCCTGGGGTGACACTGGGACCCCCCCCTAGGGACATAGGGACATCCCAGGGACACCCAAAGGGACACAGGGACACCCATGGGGACAACGGTGACACCCCCAGGGAGACAGGGATACCCGGGAGTGGCAGTGGGACCCAGCCCAGGGACATGGGGACACCCCAAGGGACACGGGGACAGCAGTGACACATCCTGGAATGGCACTGGGACACCCATGGGGACACCCAAAGGGACATGGGGACACCTGGGGTGGCACTGGGAGATCCCCAGGGACACTGGGACAGCCTGGGGATGGCACTGGGACCCCCCAAAGGGACACAGGGACACCCAGGGACCCTCAGGACACTCACGGGGACCCCCCCCCAGCCCCTCCCCCACTCACACACGCAGCTTTTGTCCCTCGGTCCGGGGGGGGTCCCGGGGGCTCCTCCCCCCTCTTCTTCCTCCTCCTCCTCCTCTTCCTCCTCCTGGGGGCGCCGGGGGGGGCCCGAGGGGGTCCTGTGGGGGGAGGGGCGCGCCGGGGGGGGCGGGGGCGGCGCCATCGCGGGGGGCTGGGGGGGGACACGGGGGCGTCACGGGGGAACGAGGGACCCCAAACCCCCCCAGACCCCCCTGAAACCCCTCAGGGCCCCCCCCAAACCCACCCGGGGCTCCCCGAACCCCCCAAAACCCGCCACCCCCCCCCGCGCCCCTCACTCGCTGTCGCGGCCGCGTCGCGCCCCCCCCGGCGGCGGCTTCCGGCTTCCGGTTTGGCCCCGAAGCACTTCCGGTTCCGGTGAGCGCCGTGGCCCCGCCCTCCGCGCTCGCCGCAGGGGGCGTGGTTTCATTTCGGTGACGTCATCCGCGGCCAATGGCGGGAGGGGGCGGGGCCTGAGGAAAGCGCGGAGGCGCTTCCAGTTCAAACCAGCGCTCCCAGTTCGGGCCCGGGAAATTCAGTGCGGCCCAGAGACCCCAAATCCCGCCTAAACCCCTCCCAGTCCATCCCAGTTCCCTCCAGTCCCTCCCAGTTAATTCCAGTATAATCCAGTCCCTCACAGTCCATCCCAGTTCCATCCCAGTCCCTCCCAGTTAATTCCAGCCCCTCCCATTTTCATCCCAGCTCCCTCCCAGTTCATACCAGTATAATCCAGTCCCTCCCAGTCCATCCCAGACCCTCCCAGTTCCATCCCAGTCCCCTCCCAGTCCATCCCAGTTCGCCCCCAGTGCGTCCCAGTATAATCCAGTTTATCTCAGACCCCTCCCAGTTTCTCCCAGTCCCCTCCCAGTTCCCCCAGTCCATCCCAGTACGAATCGGGGGTTCGTTTATTGGTATCAAAGGTGGTTAAAATGTTATTTACAGCCGCACCTGCCGGGGCGGGGCTTTCCCGCCAGCCACGCCCCCATGACGTCATCCCTCCCCTCAAAATTGTGCGCGGGGGGGGGAACACGGACACGCCCCTCCCCCACCCCCAAATCCTCCCCTGCCCCTCCCCCTTTTAATTTTTTCCTCATGGCTTTTTTTTTTTTTGGGGAAGCCACAAACGCGCCCCCCCCCCGCCCTGCCCCTCCCCCGCCCCGCCCCTCCCCCGCTGTCCCCAGTGCCCCTCCCCCTCAGATGAAGAATTCCTCCTTGCGCTTCCCCCTCCCCCCAGGAACGCCTCGCGCGCCTCCCCCGGATCCTCCAGAGCGCTCGCCTCGTGCGTCAGGTACGAACCTGCACAGGTGAGACACAGGTGAGACACAGGTGAGACACGGACAGGTGAGACAGGTGAGAGACAGGTGAGAGACAGGGGAGAGACAGGTGAGAGACAGGGAGAGACAGGGAGAGACAGGAGAGACAGGGAGAGACAGGGGAGAGACAGGGGAGAGACAGGGGAGAGACAGGTGAGACAGGTGAGAGACAGGAGAGACAGGTGAGAGACAGGTGAGAGACAGGGGAGAGACAGGTGAGAGACAGGTGAGAGACAGGTGAGACAGGTGAGAGACAGGGGAGAGACAGGTGAGGGGACAATGGGGACAGGTTAGGGACAGGTGAGATGGGGGGGGGACAATGGGGACACTGTCAGGTACGAGCCTGGGGACAAGGGACAGGTGAGAGGACACAGCCAGGCCACACCTGGGACAGGTGAGAACACGAGGGGACGCCTGGGGACACCCCCAGGTCACACAAAGCAACAAACAAGGACACGCCCCCTCCCCAGCCACGCCCACCCCTCCACCCTCCAGACAGCAAACCACGCCTTTCCCGCCACAAGCCACGCCCATTCCATGAAACCCCGCCCCCTTTGGGAGCCCCACCCACCTTTCTGGCACACAGAGCACCAGACGAGCACCTCCCTCCCACCAAAGCCACGCCCATTCCACAAAACCCCGCCCATTTCCTCCAAACCCCCACCACTCTCCTGAAGCCCCGCCCCCTTTTTGAGAAGCCCCCCCCCTTGGGAAGCCCCGCCCACCTTTCTGGCGCACGGAGCACCAGACGAGCGCCGCCAGCAGCAGCAGCAGCAGGAACACGAGCAGCGCCAGGGCCCCGCCCACCACCGCGAACGGCCCCGCCCCCTGCGCCGCCACCACCGCCCCGGGGTCTGCAACGGCACAGGGGGACACAGGTGTGGGACACAGGTGGGACACAACATGTCCCAGGTGTGTCCAGGTGTGTCCCAGTTGTGCCCCAGGTGTACCCAGGTGTGTCCAGGTGTCCAGGTGTGTCCCAGATGTGCCCAGGTGTGCCCAGGTATGTCCCAGATGTGCCCAGGTGTGTCCCAGTTGTGCCCAGGTGTGTCCAGGTGTGCCCCAGGTGTGTCCAGGTGTACCCAGGTGTGTCCCAGTTGTGCCCAGGTGGGCTCAGGTGTACCCAGGTGTGTCCCAGGTGTACCCAGGTGTGTCCCAGGTGTGTCCCAGATGTGCCCAGGTGTGTCCCAGGTGTGCACCAGGTGTGCACCAGGCACCCCTGATACCTGGGGATACCACCCAGGTATCCCAGCTGTCCCTCAGATGTTCCCAAATGCCACCCAGGTGTATCCAGGTGTGCCCAGGTGTGTCCCAACCGATCCCAAGTGTGTCCCGATTGTACCCAGGTGTGCCCAGGTGTATCCCCGCCCCCCCAAGTGTGACCCCAGGTGTGCCAAGGTGTATCTCAGGTGTGTCAGCCCCCCCAGGTGTATCCCAGGTGTGACCCCAGGTGTATCCCCGCCCCCCCAGGTGTGACCCCAGGTGTGTCACTCACCGTACACCACCAGCACGTAGGTGTCCGTGGCCCTGCCGTGGGCGTTGCCCACCTGGCAGGTGTAGGAGCCGTTGTCCTGCGGGCCCAGCCCCGGCAGCGTCAGCCGCTCGCCCTCGGCCCGGGCCCGCGCCGGCAGCGACTCGTTCGCCCGGGACCAGGTGACAGACGGGCTGGGGGAGGGGACACCGCGCTCAGGGACACAGATTTGGGGTCCCCCAAATCCCAGACCCAAAGATTTGGGGTCCCAGCCCCACAGATTTGGGGTCCCCCTCTCCCTGATCCCAAAGATTTGGGGTCCTGGCCCCACACATTTGGGCTCTTGGCCCCATCAATTTGGGGTTGTCTTGTCCTTCCCCCCACACATTTGGGGTCACCCAAATCCCAGCCCCACAAATTTGGGGGGATTTGGGGTCCCCCTGTCCCTGCCCCACACATTTGGGGTAATTTGGGGTGATTTGGGGTAATTTGGGGTGATTTGGGATCCCCCTGTCCCTGCCCCACACATTTGGGGTAATTTGGGGTAATTTGGGGTAATTTGGGGTGATTTGGGGTGATTTGGGATCCCCCCGTCCTTGCGCCTCAGTCACCTCCAAAAAGGGCGGGAAAAGCGCTGAGAGGGCGCCGCCATGTTGCGGCCGCCATTTTGTCAGCGGCGCGCTCTGATTGGTGGAAATACCGCGAGGGGGCGTGGCTTGGGAAAAAGGGCGGGAAATTTGCTGAGGGAGCCGCCGCGCCGCCATTTTGTGCACGGCGCCTGAGGGAGAGGAGGCGGCGGTGAACAGTCGGGGACAGAGATTTGGGGTGATTTGGGGTCCCCCTGTCCCCACCTCATTAATTTGGGGTCCCCTAAAACCCAGGTGTGTCCCCAGGTGTGTCCCTCACCGCGGGTTCCCGCTGGTGGCACAGGTGAGCACCAGGGTGTCGCCCTCGCGCAGGACGCTCTGCGAGGGGAGGATCCGCGCCGAGGGGGGGTCTGGGGGGGGGAGGGGACACAGGTGAGAACACCTGGGGACACCTGGGGACAGGTGACAACACCTGGGGACACCTGGGGACAGGTGGGACCCCCCGCGGGCACCTGTGCCCACATCCCCAGTGCTCCTGCTCCATCCAAGTCCCTCCCAGTGTCCCCAAACCCCTTCCAGTCCATCCCAATCCCCTCCCAGTTTGTCCCAGTTCATCCCAGTTCCCCCAAATCTGTCCCCAATCTCCTCCCAGTCCCTCCCAGTGCTCCCAAACCCCTTCCCAGTCCCTCCCAATCCCATCCCAGTGTCCCCCAGTTTGTCCCAGTTAATCCCCCTCCCTCCCAGTCCATCCCAGTCCCCTCCCAGTCCCTCCCAATCCCCTCCCAGTCCATCCCAGTCCCCCCCAGTGGCTCACACTGCACGTCCAGCTGGTACTGGGTCAGTCTCCTCTGTCCCCGTCCCAGGGCCGGGTGTGTGGCCTCGCAGGTGACGATGGCGCCGTGGTCGCGGCGCTCGACGCGCAGGCGCAGCACCGAGCTCTGCCAGAACACCTTCCCCACCTGCCCGTGGCTGCTGGCACCTGCACAGGTGACATTGGGGACATTGGGGACACACTGGGAGGACACGGCTGACACAGGTGACCCCCCCCAGGTGACACAGGTGTGTCCCCTCCCCCCCCCAGGTGAGTCTCACCTGGCAGCTCCCGCCGGTCCCGGAACCACCTGAGCGTCGCCAGGGGCCGCGCGCGGGGCACGAGACAGGTGAGCTCCAGCTCCCCCCCCTCGACTGCCAGAGCCCCCGCCTCCACCTGCGGCTCCTCGGGGGGCACTGCAGGTGAGAGAGAGACAGGGAGACAGGGGAGAGACAGGTGAGAGACAGGGGAGAGACAGGTGAGAGACAGGTGAGACAGGTGAGAGACAGGGGAGAGACAGGTGAGAGACAGGTGAGAGACAGGTGAGAGACAGGTGAGAGACAGGGGAGACAGGGGAGAGACAGGTGAGAGACAGGGGAGAGACAGGTGAGACAGGTGAGACAGGTGAGAGAGACAGGGGTGAGACAGGTGAGAGACAGGGGAGAGACAGGTGAGAGACAGGGGAGAGACAGGGGAGAGACAGGGGAGACAGGTGAGAGACAGGTGAGAGACAGGGGAGAGACAGGTGAGAGACAGGGGAGAGACAGGGAGACAGGTGAGAGACAGGGAGAGACAGGTGAGAGACAGAGAGACAGACAGGGAGAGACAGGGAGACAGGTGAGAGACAGGTGAGAGACAGGGGAGAGACAGGTGAGAGACAGGTGAGAGACAGGTGAGAGACAGGTGAGAGACAGGTGAGAGACAGGGGAGAGACAGGTGAGAGACAGGTGAGACAGGTAAAAGAGGAGAGATACAGGTGAGAGGTGAGATCCAGGTGAGGGACAGGTGTCAGCACGTTGGCACCTGTCCCTAGGTCTGTCCCCAGGTGACCCCAGGTGTGTCCCCAGGTGCTGGCAGGGGACACCAGGATGTGGCTTTGGGAGGTGGCCCAGGAAGTGACGGCCACCTGCAGCCACTGAGTGACCTCAGGTGTGACCTCAGGTGTGCCCAGGTGTCCTCTGGTGACCTCAGGTGTGTCTGTGGCTATCCCAGGTGTATCCCAGCTGTACCCAGGTGTGCCCAGGTGTATCCCAGGTGTCCCCAGGTGTATCTCAGGTGTGCCCAGGTGTGCCCAGGTGTATCTCAGGTGTATCCCAGGTGTGCCCAGGTGTCCCCAGGTGTACATACCCAGCACAGTCAGTGTTGCTATCTGGTGGTGGGTGTCATCAGCGTACAGCTGACAGAAGTGCCCCGTGTGCCCCAGGTGTGTCTGTGGCTATCCCAGCTGTACCTAGGTGTATCCCAGCTGTATCTCAGGTGTATCCCAGGTGTGCCCAGGTGTGCCCAGGTGTACATACCCAGCACAGTCAGCGTGGCTATCTGGTGGTGGGTGTCATCAGCGTACAGCTGACAGAAGTACCCCGTGTGCCCCAGGTGTGTCTGTGGCTATCCCAGCTGTACCCAGGTGTATCCCAGGTGTGTCTGTGGCTATCCCAGGTGTCCCCAGCTGTACCCAGGTGTATCCCAGGTGTCCCCAGGTGTCCCCAGGTGTCCCCAGGTGTACATACCCAGCACGGTGAGTGTTGCTATCTGGTGGTGGGTGTCATCAGCGTACAGCTGACAGAAGTACCCCCCCTCGTCGTCCAGCCGGGCCCGGGCCAGGCGCAGCCGCAGCCGCCGGCGGCTGAACTCGGCCAGCTCGAAACGCTCGTCCTTGAGAGCTGGGGACAATGACAGGGGACAGCAGGGTCACCCACGGGGTCACAGTGTCACCCACAGGGTCACAGTGCCACCCACGGGGTCACAGTGTCACCCACAGGGTCACAGTGCCACCCACAGGGACAGCAGGGTCACCCACAGGGTCACAGTGCCACCCACGGGGACAGCAGGGTCACCCATGGGGTCACAGTGCCACCCACGGGGTCACAGTGTCACCCACGGGGACAGCAGGGTCACCCACGGGGTCACAGTGCCACCCACAGGGTCACAGTGTCACCCAAAGGGACACCCCCAGCTCGGAATGCTCATCCTTGAGAGCTGGGGACAATGACAGGGGACAGCAGGGTCACCCACAGGGTCACAGTGTCACTCACAGGGACACAGGGTCACCTTGGGGTCACAGGGTCACCCACAGGGTCACAGGGTCACCTACAGGGTCACAGTGTCACTCACAGGGTCACAGTGTCACTCACAGGGTCACAGTGTCACCCACGGGGTCACAGTGTCACCCCCAGCTGGAAACGCTTGTCCTCCAGTGTTGGGGACAGTGGGGACACGGGTGTCTCCCATGGGTGACAGGAACAATGTCCTCAATGTGCCCTCAACACCCCCAATGTCCCCAGTGACCCCAACATCCACAGCGTCCCCTCAATGTCCCCAACATCTCCAATGTCCCCAAAGTGTCCCCAATGCCCCCCATATCCCCAATGTCCCCAACACCTCCCCAATGTCCCCAAATCCACAATGTCCCCCCACTGTTCTCAGTGTCAACTCCGTGTCCCCAGTGCACCAATGTCCCCAATCCCCCCAATGTCCCCAGTGTCCCCTCAGTGTCCCCAGTGTCCCCAATGTCCCCAGTGTCCCCCCAGTGTCCCCAGTGTCCCCAGTGTCCCTCACCGCGGGTCCCGTTGAAGAACAGCGTTTGCCGGGCCGGGTTCTGGATCACCACGATGGATCCGTCGTACCTGTGCAGGTGACAGGTGATCTCTGCAGTGCCACCCTCCAGCACGGTGACATTCTCTGCCTGCACCTCCTGGGAGTGACCTGGGGACAGGGACAGGGACAGTGACAGTGACACAGGGACAGTGACAGGTGATCTCTGCAGTGCCACCCTCCAGCACGGTGACATTCTCTGCCTGCACCTCCTGGGAGTGACCTGGGGACAGGGACAGGGACAGTGACACAGGGACAGTGACAGGTGATCTCTGCAGTGCCACCCTCCAGCACGGTGACATTCTCTGCCTGTACCTCCTGGGAGTGACCTGGGGACAGGGACAGGGACAGTGACAGTGACAGGTGATCTCTGCAGTGCCACCCTCCAGCACGGTGACATTCTCTGCCTGCACCTCCTGGGAGTGACCTGGGGACAGGGACAGGGACAGGGACAGGGACACAGGGACAGTGACAGGTGATCTCTGCAGTGACCACCCTCCAGCACAGTGACATTCTCTGCCTGCACCTCCTGGGAGTGACCTGGGGACAGGGACAGGGACAGGGACAGTGACACAGGGACAGGGACAGGTGATCTCTGCAGTGCCACCCTCCAGCACGGTGACATTCTCTGCCTGCACCTCCTGGGAGTGACCTGGGGACAGGGACAGGTGACACTGAGAGGTCATCAGGGGTGGCAGGGGACACAGACAGGGACATGGGGACATGGGACAGCCACAGGTGACACTGACAGGGACACAGGACAAGGAGAGGTGACACTGACAGGGACACGGGGACAGGGGACACCAAGAGGTCACCAGAGGACACAGGAAGAGGGAAGGGGACACAGGGAGAGTGTCACCATGGGGGACAGGGGGACACAGTGACAGGGGGACAGAGTGACAAGGTGACAGAGGGACAGGGGGACATGGGGACAGTGACACAGGGACAGTGACACAGGGGACAGTGACACAGGACAGTGACACAGGACACAGGGACAGGGACAGTGACACAGGGGACAGTGACACAGGGACAGTGACACAGGGACAGTGACACAGGGACAGTGACAGTGACACAGGAACAGTGACACAGGGACAGTGACACAGGACAGTGACACAGGGACAGTGACACAGGGAGAGTGACAGAGACACAGGGACAGTGACACAGGACAGTGACACAGGGACAGTGACACAGGGACAGTGACAGTGACACAGGGACAGTGACACAGGACAGTGACACAGGGACAGTGACAGTGACACAGGACAGTGACACAGGGGACAGTGACACAGGGACAGTGACAGTGACACAGGGGGTGTCCCCAACCCCGGTGCCACCTCAGGGACCCCTGGGGACAGCGCGGGTGCCACCGTGTCCCCTCCCCCCCCCTCCATGTCCCCTCCGGCATCGCTCCCGTTGCCATGACAACGCAATGGGGGGTGACACGATGGTGACACCAAGGGGGGGGTGGTGACACCGCGTTTTGCTGATTCAGCACAATCCCCTCCCCCCCCCCCCCTCTATCCCGGGGTCACCCCCCCTCCCCCCTCCCCCGTCCCCTCCCCCCCCTCAAGGTCACCACCGCCGCGCCAAGGTCACCGTGTCCCCAAGGGGGGGACAAGGGACACTTTGTGCCACCCCCGGCCCGCGGGGGACAGCCAGGGGACAAGGAGGGGACAAGGAGGGGACAATGGCGCTTTTCTGTGTCACCCACGCCGCGCCTGGCACCGGGGGGGGGAGGGGAGGGGACATTGTCACCCCCCCAAATGTCACCAGTGCCACCCCCGAGGTGACAGCGCCACCCGCGGGGGGTCAGGGTGGGGGGGGGAGCGTGTCCCCAAACACGACAGAGGGGGAGGGGGGGGTGACACCAAAAAATGAATGGGGGAAATTTGGATGAGTGGGGGAGGGGCTGCGGCAAAACGCGGCGGGATTTTTTTTTTTTTTTTGGGGGCGGGGGCGGTGGGGGGGGGAAGGGGGTTCGGGGTGGGGGAGGGCGGGGGCAGCACTCACCGTGGCCGGCGGCCCAGAGCAGCAGCAGCCCCGGCAGCAGCGGGGGGCTGCATGGCGGCCGAGCCTCCCCCTCCCCCTCCTCTTCCTCCTCTTCCTCCTCCTCCTCCTCCTCTTCCTCCGCTGCTTTTTTAAAAATTAATTTTTTTAAAATTTTGTTTTATTTTTTATTTTTGGGGCCCCCACCTGCCACACGGGAGGCCCTGGGAGAAGATGCTAATGAGGGCGTTAATGAGATGTTAATGAGATGCGGGAGGATGGGCCAATGAGGGGAGGGGGAGGGGGAGGGGCTTGGGGGAGGGGTTTGGGGAAGGGGGTGGAGAGGCCGTTCCTCTCTGCTGGGGAAAAAAATAAAAAATAAATAAAATAAAATAAAATGAAATGAAATAAAACAAAATAAAATGAAATAAAATGAAATAAAATAAAATAAAATAAAATAAAACAAAATAAAACAAAATAAAACAAAATAAAATAAAATAAAAAAAAAAAAAAAAAAAAAAAAAACAAAATAAAAAAAAATAAAATAAAATAAAATAAATAAAGTAAAATAAAGTAAAATAAAACAAAAACAACAAAAAAAAAACAAAATAAAATAAAATAAAACAAAAACAAAAAAAACCAAAATAAAATAAAAAAAAAATAAAATAAAATAAAATAAAATAAAATAAAATAAAATAAAATAAATTAAATTAAAGTAAAATAAAATAAAGGTGGGGGGTGGGGAGAGAGGAAGGAAAAGGGGGGGATTGGGGACATCGAGGGGGAATTTGGGGACCCCAAGGAGAAATTTGGGGACCCCAAGGAGAAATTCGGGGACCCCAAGGGGGAATTTGGGGACCCCAGAGGGAATTTGGGACCTTAAAAGGAAATTTGGGGACCTCAAGAAGGAATTTGGGACCTTCCAGTAAAATTTTGGGGAGCCCAGAGGGAAATTTGGGGGCTCCAAGGGGAAATTTGGGACCTTAATGAGAAATTTGGGGACCTCAAGAGGGAATTTGGGACCTTAAAAGGAAATTTGGGGACCCCCAGAGGGGGTTTGGGGATCCTAAAAGGAAATTTGGGGACCTCAAGGGAAAATTTGGGGACCCCAAGAGGGAATTTGGGGACCCCAGAGGGAATTTGGGACCCTAAAAGGGAAATTTGGGACCCCAAGCCAAGCCCCGCCCACTCCTCTCAAAATAATTGAGGGACCAGAATTTGGGGACCCCTGGAAAAAAAAAAATTTTTGGGTGCACCCCAAAATTGTGACAATGGGGGGGGATTAAAAACAAACAAAAAAAGTTTTTAAAAATTTTTAAAATTATTTAAAAAATCAAAAACAAAAAATAAAAAAAAAGTTAAAAATGAAATAATGAAAAATGAAAAAATTTTAAAAATAAAAATAAAATAGTAAAAAAAGAAGAAATAATAAAAAATTAAAAATGAAAGAATAGAAAAATAAAATAAAAAAAATAAAAAATAAATAATAAAAATAAAAATAAAATAATAAAAAAAATTAAATAATAAAAAATGAAAAATGAAATAATAAAAAATTTTAAAATTAAATAATAAAAACCCAAAAATAAAATAATAAAAAAATCTAAAAAATTAAAAATTAAAATTAAATAATAAAAAAATAAAAATTAATATAAACTTAAAAAAAACAACAAAAATATGAAAACATCAAAATTGTAAAAAAAATTTAAAAATTTAAAAAATAATGGGGGAAATAAATAAATAAATAAATAAAAGTTAAAATATTTGGGGTGTCCCAAAATGGGACAGAACCACCCCAAAAGCAGAAATTTTCTGTGTCCCCCCCTCGGTGTCCCCCCAGCGCTGTCTCGGTGACACGGGGGGGGGGAGGGGGGGGTTGGGGACAGTTGCCATGGCAACCTCAGCCCCCCCGGGGGGGGGGAACAAAGGCGGCTCAGAGCGGGAACAGCGCGGCCATTGAGAGCGGGGGGGGGAGGGGGAAAACGGGATAAAAATGGGAGAAAAATGGGATAAAAATGGGAATAAATGGGGCAAAAATGGGATAAAAATGGGTGAAATGGGGATAAATGGGGTGAAATGGGGATAAAGTGGGGGGAAATGGGCATAAAGTGGGGTAAAATCGGAATAAAATGGGGATAAAGTGGGGGGAAATGGGGGTAAAGTGGGGATAAATGGGAATAAACTGGGGGAAAATGGGGATAAATGGGGTAAAATTGGAATAAAATGGGGTAAAATGGGAATAAATGGGGTAAAATGGGGATAAAGTGGGGATAAATTGGGGTAAAATGGGGATAAATGGGGTAAAATTGGAATAAAGTGGGGATAAATGGGGTGAAATGGGGATAAATTGGGATGAAATGGGGATAAGTTGGGGTAAAATGGGGATAAATGGGGTGAAATGGGGATAAAGTGGGTAAAATGAGAATAAAATGGGGTAAAATGGGAATAAAGTGGGGATAATTTGGGGGAAAATGGGAATAAATGGGGTAAAACGGGGATAAAGTTGGGGGAAATGGGGATAAAGTGGGGATAAATGGGGTAAAATTGGAATAAAATGGGGATAAATTGGGTGAACTGGGTTAAAATGGGAATAAACTGAGGTAAACAGGGGTAAAATGGGAATAAAACGAGGTAAAGTGGGAATAAATTGGCCAGATTTTGTCCAAAGAGGGTTGAAATGGGAATAAAATGGGGATACACTGGGTTAAAATGAGAAGAAAATGGCCCAAAAGGGGTCAAATTGTGTCCAAAATGGGTAAAAAGGGGCCAAAATAGGCAAATTTCGGCTAAAACAAAGGGTTTGGTAGACATTGGGATGAAGTCTAGGGGACGAAATCGCTTTTAATTTTATTTTTACCTTTTAAATTTTATTTTACCTTTTTAATTTTGTTTTTAAATTCCCTCCTAGGGGGTGAATTGGGTTCCATCACGAAGACTTTGAGCGGGTTGGGAGTGGAAAATCTCCGCAAGAAAAGCCCTGAGGGGATCGCGAGTGAGGGAACGGGGCGGGAGCGGCAGAACCGGCTCGGCCACAGCCCCGGGCCTGGGTGGGAGCTGGTGACAAATTTGGGAGGCGGCGACAAATTTGTGAAACATCACAGGGCGTGTGAAGGTTCCCAAAACCGAGGACTCACCCCCATGGCGGCCGGGCCTGGAGCCGCCGTTCGCCGCCGCCGCCGCCTCCTCTTCCTGAGGCGCCGTGCACAAAATGGCGGCGCGGCGGCTCCCTCAGCAAAATTCCCGCCCTTTTCCAAAGCCACGCCCCCTCGCGGTATTTCCACCAATCAGAGCGCGCCGCTGACAAAATGGCGGCCGCAACATGGCGGCGCCCTCTCAGCGCTTTTCCCGCTCTTTTTGGAGGCCACGCCTCCTCGCGGCGTCTCGACCAATCACAGCGCGCCGCTGTCCCTTGGCCACGCCCTCACCCGCAGTCCCTGAGAGGAGCGCGAGCGGCGTGAGGGAAAAAAGGTTTTTTGAAGGAAAAACCTGAATTTTTGAGGTAAAAATTAAGATTTTGGGGCCAGACCGTGGCTTTACACAAAACCATCGTGTTCTAAAGCAAACCTCTCCATTTATTTCTTTTTTCTGAGTCAAAAACCTCAGTTTGTGAGGTAAAAATTACCGATTTTTGGGGCCTTTCACAAAAAACCATCCTCTTTTCTGAGGCAACCCTTTTTTTTTTTTTTTCTGAGGGAAAAACCTCGGGTTTTGAGGTAAAAAAATATCAGTTTGGGACAGAACATCGCTTTACACAAAATCATCTAATTTTTTTTTTTTTTTCTTGAGGAAATCCTAATTTTTTTGCCAGGCCAAGTTGTGATGTGGGGAGGTAAAAATCATAATTACCAGAGGAAAAGTAAAAAAACTGGTTTTATGAGGGGAAAAAAAGTATTTTCTGAAGTGATATTTCATTTCATGAGGTAAAATTAAGGGGGAAAAAGGGGAATTAATTTTAAATTGAAAATTGGGGTTTTAACACATTTTTTTTCCAATTGCAGGTGTGGATAATTAAAAAAAAATCATTATTGATTTTAGAATTCAATAATCTTGAGGCATTTTAATTTTTACAGCAATGTCACCTCTTTGAGGAACTTTTATCACAATTTTGTGACATTTTTCCTTATTTTGGGATCCCTAAAAAACATTTTCAGGGGCAATTTCTAAATCCACTTTAATTAATTTTTTACTAATTTAGGATTTTTTTTTTTTTTTTTTTTTTTTTTTTGGCACTTCCCACCCTCCCAGCATTCTCCCTTTAAGTTATTTTGATTTTTTTCCCGATTTTGGGTGGTTTTTCCTAAAAAAAAAAAAAAATTTGAAATAAAGAGAGAAATTTTATTGATTGATTTATTTATTTATTCCCTCAGTGCTTCTTGCTGGCAGCAGCAACCTAGAGAGAAAAAAAATAAAATAAATTGGTTAAAATGAAGTAAATTCACCCAAAATGGAAGGAAATGTTGGGAATTTTTCAGGATTTGAGTTTTATTTTTATTTTTATTTTTATTTTTATTTGATGATTTACCTGCCCAGCAATTCGATCCAGGTCCCGCTGCCCCTGGGGGGTCAATTTTCGGCCCCTGGGAGGATAAAAAAAAAATGGAATAAAAATGGTTAAAAATGAGAATAAATGGGGTAAAAATGGGAAAATGTAGAAATGAAAAAAAGGGAATTTAATGGGTGAAAAGGTGGAAATTTAGAGGGGGGAAAAGTGGAAAATGAGAGGGGAAAAAAGGAAATTTAGAAAGGAAAAAAGGCAAATTTAGAGGGGAAAAAAGCAAAATTAAAGAGGGAAAAGAGGAAAAATCAAGAAGGAAAAAAGCAAAATTAAAGGAAAAGTGGAAATTCAGAGGTAAAAAAAGTGAAGATTTATGGGAGGAAAAATCAGAAATTTTGTGTGGGAAAAGCAGAAATTTATAGAGAAAAAAGCAAAAATTTAGAGCAGAGAATCCAAATTTAAAGCAGAAAATATCCAGAAAATAAAAATAAATAAAATAAAATTTAAAATTAAAAATAATTTTAAAATAAATTAAAAATAAAATGGAACTATAATAAAAAATTAAAAAATAAATTTTAAATAAAATAAAAAATAAATTTAAAAAAACTTAAAATGAAATAAAATATTAAATATAAATTAAAGTACAGTAAAATAATATTAAAATTTTAAAAATAAAATAAAATTATAAGAATTAAAAAAAAATTTAAAATAAGTTAAAAAAAATAAATTTAAATAATAATAATAAAAATTTTACATAAATTTGAAATAAAATAAAGTAGAATAATAATAATATAAAATATTAAAAATAAATTACAAATAAAATAATAAAAGAAATTTTAAAATAAATGTGAAATAAAATAGAAGAACAATAATAATGGAAAATTAAAATAAATGTAATATAAAATAAAATCGAATAATAAAAAATGTAAAAGTAAATTAGAAATAAAATATTTTTAAAAATTAAAATAAATTTGAAATATAATAAAATAGAATTATAATAATAAAGGAAATTTAAATATAAATGTGAAACAAAATAAAATAGAATAATAATAAAAAAATTTTAATATAAATTTGAAATATAATAAAAAAAATAAATTAAAATATATTAAATTAAATTAAATTAAATAAAAATAAAATAAAATAAATAAATTAAAATAAAAAAATAAAATAAAATAAAATAGAATTTGAAGTGTCACTGACCCGTCCTGGTCCTTCTCCACCACCTTGAGGGCCTCGAGCGCCTGCAGCACCCGCCGGGCCACGGCCCCGGAGCCGCGGCTGAAGTGGCTGGGCCGGACCCCCCTGCGCTGGCGGCCCCCGTAGACCTTGGCCATGGAGCCCACGCCCGCCCCGCCCCGCAGGTACAGGTGTCGGGCTGTGGAGGCTGGGAATGGGGGAGAGAGACTGGGTTATACTGGGATAAACTGGGTTATACTGGGTTATACTGGGTTATACTGGGTTATACTGGGATAAACTGGGATATACTGGGATAAACTGGGTTATACTGGGTTATACTGGGTTATACTGGGGTAACACCCCCTGCGCTGGCGGCCCCCATAGACCTTGGCCATGGAGCCCACGCCCGCCCCGCCCCGCAGGTACAGGTGTCGGGCTGTGGAGGCTGGGGGGGACATAAACAAACTGGGTTATACTGGGTTATACTGGGTTATACTGGGTTATACTGGGTTAAACTGGGTAACACCCCCCTGCGCTGGCGGCCCCCATAGACCTTGGCCATGGAGCCAACGCCCGCCCCGCCCCGCAGGTACAGGTGTCGGGCTGTGGAGGCTGGGGGGGACAGAGAGAGACTGGGTTATACTGGGATAAACTGGGATAAACTGGGGGGAAAATGGGATTTAACTGAGGTTAAACTGGGGTACAATGGAGCTAAACTGGGGTAGAAAATGGGGTTAAACTGGGGGGAAAATGGGATTAAACTGGGGTTAAACTGGGGTAAAATGGGGTTAGACTGAGGTTAAACTGGGGGGAAAATGAGGTTAAACTGGGGGAAACTGGGGTTAAACGGGGTTAAATTGGGGTACAATGGGGATAAACTGGGGGAGAAAATGGGGTTAAACTGGGGGAGAAACTGGGGGAAACTGGGGTTAAACTGGGGTAAAATGGGGTTAAACTGGGGAACAATGGGGATAAACTGGGGGAGAAATGGGGATAAACTGGGGGAGAAATGGGGTTAAACTGGCGGAGAAAATGGGGTTAAATTGGGGTAAAATGGGGTTAAACTGGGGTTAAACTGGGGTAAAATGGGGTTAAGCTGGGGTACAATGGGGATAAACTGGGGGAGAAAATGGGGTTAAACTGGGGAAAAATGGGATTAAACTGGGGGAGAAAATGGGGTTAAACAGGGGAAAACTGGGGTAAAATTGAAATAAACTGGAGTTAAAGTGAAATAAACTGGGGTAAAATGGGGATAAAGTGAAATGTGAATAAATTGAGGTGGAATGGGGAAAAAAGGCCAAATTGTGTCCAAAGAGAGGCAAAATGGGAATAAACTGGGGTTAAATGGTGTCCAAAGTGGGATAAAATGGGGATAAACTGGGGTAAAATGGGAATAAACTGGGGTCAAACGGGAATAAACTGGGGTAAAATGGGGATAAAGTGGGTTAAAGTTCCAGGACCGGAGGCGGTGCCGGTCCGGGCTCTCACCTGCCCTTGTGTAAAACCAATTCTCGTCATAGGGCGCCAGCTCCTTGTGCTTGGCGAGTTTCACCGTGTCCGCCCATTCGGGCACCTTCAGCTTGCCGGACCTGCGAGGGGACCGGCAATGGAACCGGAACCGGGAACGGAACCGGAAATGGAACCGGCGCCGGAAACGGAACGAAACCGGGAATGGCGATCCCGGGAATGGCGATCCCGGGAATGGCACCGGCACCACCACCCCACCCAAAGCACCTCGGCAGCTCCTCCGGTACCGCAGGGCCTCCCTCTCCCACCCGGCCCCGGTACCGAACCCGAACCCGGCCCGGTTCCCGCCTCACTTCTTGAGGAAGGCGGCGAGCGCCCGCACGAACTCCTGCTGGTTCACGTCCTTCACCGTCACCCCGGGCATCTGCAGGGACACGCGCCGGGGTCAGCCCGTTTTGCTTTTCCCCCATTTTTCCCGTTTTTTCCCCATTTTCCGCCCTCCCGGCTCCGCTCCCGTCCTCACCTCGCTGCCGCTGCTGCGCCGGAAGAGGCCGAGCGCGGGTTGGACCGTGCAAGCAGCAGGGGCTGAAATCTCGCGAGATTCCCTCCAGCAAATCCGCGCCCGCGAGATTTGGCGCTGGCCAATCAGCGGTGAGGAGGCGGGGCCTGCGCTAAGGCAATGGTTCGCTCCGCGCTCCCCCCGCGCTGGGAATGGTTCGGTCCTGCCCGGGCCCGCCCAGCGCGCCACGGCCGCTCCTCATTGGTCCGTTGGGGTTTGGTGCCCTGCCTCCCCCGGGGTGTCCCCGCGCCCCCCCCGCGCTGTCCCCAGAGTGTCCCAGTGCCCTCAGGGTGTCCCCAGAGTGTCCCAGTGCCCTGGTGACCGCGCCTGCTGTCCCCAGAGTGTCCCAGTGCCACCACCACAGTGTCCCCAGAGTGTCCCAGTGTCCCCGGAGTGTCCCAGTGCCACCTCTGGGGTGTCCCCAGTGTCCCCAAAGGGTCCAAGTGTCTCCCCAGTGTCCCTGTGCCACCTCTGGGGTGTCCCAGTGCCACCCCAAAGTGTCCCCAAGGTGTCCCAGTGTCCCCGGTGCCACCCCAAAGTGTCCCCGAAGTGTCCCCATGGTGTCCTCAGTGTCCCCCCAGTGTCTCTGTGCCACCGCCAGTGTCCCCAGTTTGTCCCAGTGTCCTCTAGTGTCACCACCAGTGTCCCCAAGGTGTCCCAGTGTCCCCAGTGCCACATCTGGGGTGTCCCCAGTGTCCCCAGTGTGTCCCCAAGGTGTCCCAGTGCCACCCCTGTGCTGTCCCCAGTGTCCCCGCCCCCACCCTGTCCCTGTGCCCTTTAAGACCAGGGCGTGGCCCCGCAGCCCCACCCCCTCCCTCCCCTCCCCCAATCACGGACGGCGACACAAACGGGGGGCGGGGCTCCAAACGTTTCCTCCATTGTTAAAAGATCCTGGCCCCGCCCCCCGGGCACAAAAAAGGGGGAGGAGCCAAAAAACCCCCCAAAAACCCGGGGGGGGGGAGGGGAAGGGGGCGTGGCCTGGAATGGTTCAGGGCGAGGGGGGCGTGGCCTCGGCGGAGGGGGCGGGGTTTGCTGAGGATGAAGGCGGCTCCTGATTGGCTGAGGCGGGGGGAGGGGGCGTGGCCTCGCTGGCGGGGGTGGGGGCGGGGCCGTCGGGCTCGGGGGGCGGGGCCGGGTCCGTGGGCGTGGCCGCCTGCATGATCTTCTGGCGAACCTCGCGGATCTTGAGCTGCAGGCAGAGCTTGGTGGGGAAAATGTCCGAGAAACGCGCCTGGAACGCGGCCGTGGCCTGGGCTGGGGACAGTGAGTGACACTGAGTGACACTGAGTGACACTGAGTGACACACAGTGACACACAGGGACACACAGGGGACACACAGGGGACACACAGGGGACACGGGGACAGGCAGAGCTTGGTGGGGAAAATGTCCGAGAAACGCGCCTGGAACGCGGCCGTGGCCTGGGCTGGGGACAGTTGGGGACACTGAGTGACACTGAGGGGACACACAGGGGACAGCTGGGGACACTGAGGGGACAGTTGGGGACACTCAGGGACAGTCAGTGACACTGAGTGACACACAGGGGACACACAGGGGACAGCTGGGGACACTGAAGGGACAGTTGGGGACACTCAGGGACAGTTGAGGACACTGAGGGGACACCTGGGGACACTGAGGGACACACAGAGGGGACACAGGGACACTGAGGGGACACTTGGGGACACTGAGGGAGACACAGGGGACACTGAGGGGACAGTTGGGGACACACAGGGACAATCAGAGTTAGGGACAGGGATGGGACAGGGACAGGGGACACTTGGGGACACTCAGGGACAGTTGAGGACACTGAGGGGACACACAGGGACAATCAGAGACAATCAGAGTTAGGGACACGGACTCAGGGGACACTCAGAGACAGTTGGGGACACTCAGGGACACTGAGGGACACTTGGGGACATTCAGAGGACAATCAGAATTGGGGACAGGGACACTCAGGGACACTCAGGGACGGGGAAGAGTTTTGGGCCATTTTGGGATAATTTTGGGGTGATTTTTGGGGTAATTTTGGGGTGGGTTTGGGGATAATTCAGGGATAATTTTGGGATAATTTCGGGATAATTTTGGGATATCTCAGTGATAATTTTGGGATAATTTTGGGATAATTTTGGGATGATTTTGGGATAATTTTGGGATAATTTGGGGGCTCACCCGAGGGGAAGAAGCCGTGCTCCTGGAAGAGCTGCATGACCAGGGCCCGGCGCTGGTCGAGCGTCCGGCGCAGGGACGAGAACGGGACCTTGTCGTACTCGAGCTCGCCCAGCACGTCCTCCCCCTCCCCCCCTGCCAAAAAAACACCCAAAATGGGGCTCAGAGCCCCTCCCCCACCCACACAGCCCCTCCCCCACCGACACAGCCCCTCCCCCACCCACACAGCCCCTCCCCCAGCATCACAGCCCCTCCCCCAGCACGTCCTCCCCCTCCCCCTGCCAAAAAACACCCAAAATGGGGCTCGGGGCCCCTCCCCCACCCACACAGCCCCTCCCCCACCCACACAGCCCCTCCCCACACTGAGAAACCTCCCCTGAGCCCCTCCCCCATCATCAGGAACCACCCAGAGCAGCCCCTCCCCCATCCTGGGGATTTCCCCCCCAGACCCGTTTTAGGTTCTCCTCCCCTCCTCCCACTTTGAGCGTTTTTTGGGGTTTCCTGACCCCTCCCCCACCACCTGCCCCTCCCCCACCTGCCCCTCCCCCACCTGCCCTGTCGAAGGTGAAGATGTCCCCGCCCCTCCCCCAGCCCCGCCCCTCCCCCACCTGCCCTGTCGAAGGTGAAGATGTCCCCCTCGCATTTGGCGCTTTTGGGGGTCGTGGGGTCGGAGCCGCAGCTCGAGCGACGCCGCAGCTTCCGCTTGGGGAGGAAGTGACGTCATCGGGGGCGGGGTCCAGGTCTGGGGGCACAGCGGGGACAGTGGGGTCACTCAGGGGTCACTCAGGGTCACTCGGGGTCACTCAGGGGTCACTCGGGGTCACTCAGTCATTCAATGGTCAGTTGGTCACTCAGAGGTCAGTTGGTCAGTGGTCACTGAGCTGGTCACTCAGTGGTCAGTTGGTCACTCAGTGGTCACTCAGTGGTCAATGGTCAGTGGTCACTCAGCGGTCACTCAGTGGTCAGTCGGTCACTCAGCGGTCACTCAGCGGTCACTCATTGGTCACTCAGTGGTCAGTTGGTCACTCAGTGGTCACTCAGTGGTCACTCAGTGGTCAGTGGTCACTCAGTGGTCACTCAGTGGTCACTCGGTCACTCAGTGGTCACTCAGTGGTCACTCAGTGGTCAGTCGGTTACTCAGTGGTCACTAAGTGGTCACTCAGTGGTCACTCAGCGGTCACTCAGCGGTCACTCAGTGGTCACTCAGTGGTCACTCATTGGTCACTCAGTGGTCAGTTGGTCACTCAGTGGTCACTCAGTGGTCACTCAGTGGTCACTCAGCGGTCACTCAGTGGTCACTCATTGGTCACTCAGTGGTCAGTGGTCACTCAGTGGTCACTCAGTGGTCAGTTGGTCACTCAGTGGTCACTCAGTGGTCAGTTGGTCACTCACCCGTGGAGTTTTTGCGTTTTTTCCTGTAGCTGCCCAGGATCGTTCGGGGGGACGTGGCCAGAGCCTGCAGGGTGGGGGAGGGGAGAACCTCCTCGGGCCGGAACTCGGGGAGCTCCGCGAAGCGCTCCTCGAAATCCACCTCCGACAGCACCCTGGGGGGAGGGGAAATGAACCCCAAAATAATCCCAAAATATCCCCAAAAATACCCCAAAATCTGCCCCCACAGCTCCTCGAAATCCACCTCCGACAGCACCCTGGGGGCCAAAAACACCCCAAAATTATCCCAAAATATCCCAAAATCTCCCCAAAAATATCCCCAAAAATGTCCCAAAATCACCCCAAAAATACCCCCAAAAATATCCCAAAACCACCCCAAAATCACCCCAAAAATATCCCCAAAATATCCTAAAAATATCCCCAAAATAACCTCAAAAAATATACAAAAAAAATCCCTAAAATATCCCGAAAATATCCCAAAATTATCCCAAAAAATATCAAAAATATCCCACAAAAGTCTCCCCAAAAATCCCAATATTCCCAAAAAATCCCCAAAAATTGCCAAAAAAAAATCCTGAAATATCCCAAAAATATTCCCTTAAATTATCCTAAAATTAAAAAAAAAAAAAAAAAAATCCCAAAAAATCCCCCAAAATTCCAAAAAATCCCCAAAAAAATCCCCAAAAAAATCCCCCAAAATTCCAAAAAATCCCCCAAAAAATCCCCCAAAAAAATCCCTCAAAATTCCAAAAAATCCCCAAAAAATCCCCCAAAATTCCAAAAAAAATCCCCAAAAATTAAAAAAAAAAAAATCCCCCCAAAATCCGGAATCCCCCGCCCTCCCCGGCCCCTCCCCCGCCCCGCCCCTCCCCCCTCACCTGTCCACCGAGTCGAAGGTTTTTTTCAGGGGGGGGGGTCGCAGCTTCGCCTTCTTGGCCCCTCCCTCGGCGGGGGGAGGGGCGGGAGGGGGAGGGGCGGCGGGGGAGGGCGGAGGAGGGGCCGGGAGGGGCGTGGCCTCGGGAGGGGAGGGGCCCAGCGCTCGGCCTGGGAGGGGGGAGGAGGAAACAGCTGGTTAATGAATGAGATGATTAATTAATTAATGATTGAGATGGGGAAGGGAGGGGGCACTCACCGGGTCGGGGGCGGGGCTGGGCGGCCCCTCCCCCACGGGGTCCCGCTGGCTCCAGGCCTCGGCGCTGGGGGAGGGGCAGGGCGGGGCGGGGCCGCGTGGGGAGGGGCGGCGCGTCCCAGTCGCCGGCGGGGGGAGGGGGAGGGGCGGGGGGAGGGGTGGAGGAGGAGGAGGAGGAGGGGGTGGGGGGAGGGGCGGGGTCGGGGGGAGGGGGGCGGGGCGGGGGCCCCTCCCCTCCCCCCACCGGGATGGTGGCGAGGGCGGCTTTGACCTTCTGGGGGGGTTTGGGGGAGGGGCGGGGGCGGGGCGGGAAGGGCGGGGGGCTGCGGGAGAGGGGGGGCGGGGCCGGGTCAGGCCACGCCCCCTCGTTTAACGGCCCAGATTTGCCACGCCCCCTCCTCTTAAAGGGACCACGCCCATTTAAACCCCACCCACCAGTCATTGCTCATTTGCATAAATGGCCCCGCCCTTTTACAAGCTCCACCCCTTTAAATGGCCACACCCATTTAAGCCCCGCCTGCCAATTATTGCTCATTTGCATAAACCGACCCCCCATTCAAGCCCCACCCCTTAAAGTGACCCCACCCATTTAAGCCCCGCCCCTCAGTCATTGCTCATTTGCATAAATGACCCCGCCCCTTTACAAGCTCCACCCCTTTAAAGTGATCCCACCCATTTAAAGTGACCACACCCATTTAAGCCCCACCCCTTAAAGCGACCACACCCATTTAAAGCAACCCCACCCATTTAAGCCCTGCCCCTCAATTATTGCTCATTTGCATAAAGTGACCCCGCCCATTTTGACTGACTGCACCCCATTTAAAGTGCCCCCGCCCCTTTGGCCCCTCCCCCTCACCTGCAGCCCCCAGGGTGGGGGCGGGGCCGGCCTTGGGCAGGATGGGCGGGAGCCGGGGCGGAGCCGGCCACGCTGAAAACCAATCCCGGGCAGGGGGCAGGGCCGAGGCGGGGCCTCCCGGGTAAATGGCGGCCAGGACCAGCCCCCGAGCTGGGGGGGCAGCTGGGGGGGGGGCAGGGCCGAGACCCCCACGGGGCGGGGCCAGGAGGAGCCCTGGCCTGGGGGAGGCGGGGGTCACACCCAAACACCCCAGGGACCCCCAAATCCCGCCCCATGACCCCGCCCCTCCCCCCAGGAGTCCCAAAATGAACCCAGGGACCCAAACCCCCTCCAGGATCCCCATCCCCACCCTGGGAACCCAAACCCCCAAAATCTCCCCAGTGCCCCCAAAGACCCCAGGTTCCCACCCCTCCCCCAGGACCCGCCCC